>CAIGRP010102768.1:0-14588 GCA_903798385.1 Fraxinus cuspidata | reverse complement strand
TTTGAGCCTCATTTTTTTTTTTTTGGGAAAATGTGTTCCGTAGTGATTTTTTGGAGATTGTGATTAAAAAATAGGAAAAAGTTTTGATTTTACGTGTAAAACTATTATACGGGTGAAAGTGTGGTTGAAAACGGGTTTTCGGGAAAATCGGGCTCAAACAATGGAATATACTCTTGAACCATGGTCACACCATCTAACTGTATTCAACATTTTTTTTTGAGAATATTCTTCTGAAATTTATAGGTGGAGAGAACTCAACGAATTTAAACGGTGTATAGTGGTCGACCTAAGAATGAGAATTATGATGTGATAATGTTGCTTAAAACCATGAATTTTCTTAAGCCCGAGAAAATTCATAAAATTCTCTTTCTTTAAAGACAGCAACATGATATTTAGGCTTCTTAATAAATTATTTTAATTTCGGTTACCAAACAGGAAGCGATGGTGAAAGATACATTAGAAAGGGCTACGGAGCCAAACCTAAACTTGAGAGCTTACCTCCAGGATGCTTACATACATCCTGTCTTCAAAGGAATCGAGTTTGAGAGACCACCAGCTATTGATGAGGAGGAGAATAATCCACTTGTTTCTACCAAGAGAAATTCTCGAAAAAGTAGCAAAACAGGTTCCATTGCCTCTCCTGATGCTGGCGTTTGAATAACCGAGGAATCCTTTTGTACTTTGTCCAAAATGGTACTCAGCAATGCCCATTCTTTGTTATCAGAATATCAATTTCAGGTAGATATTGTTTGGTCATATTTATCTACAGATGCACAAATTGTGTGCAAGATTGGGTACTCGTTAGTTGTATTTACTCATAACCTCAGAATCACAGAAGCTATATAACTGCTAAAGGAAATACTGACTTTTCATCCATGTTATAAGAACTCTAGCTGTCTAAATCTAAAGCCTATTGGCATATGCTAGAAAGGAGTTTCATTTTGAACTTTCTTACGGCACTCAGTCATATTTTATTTTATTTTTGTCTCAGTTCATGTACCTTATGATGTCGATAATTCAAGTCTTGAAGAAAGTTGTACATTTCGTCATATTTTTCTTTGTTACTATGGCTAATAAGTAAATATCAATTCTTTGTAATTGTGGCATTGCTTAGGCTTATCATCCAGTTTATCTGATTACTATGGGGACAGTGCAGTATTACTTCGTCAAATTCTGATTCGGCCCCACATGAAAGAAAAAGAATGGAATTGTGTATATTCACAAGTACCAGTGTTTCACTAAGATTTCGATTAGTAATCCCGACTTGCAGAAAATACTTGGGTTATTTTTTGTTATTAAACAAAGTAAATGTTATTGTGGTGCTCCATGGATACTGGCCACTAACTGTACTTCATAATGCTAGCTTTCATGCTAAAACATTCAAATTAAACCTATAACTTCATGATGCAATTAAAAATTACAAAACGAAAAAACTTCAAAGTTCGACTTCTTGGATGTCTGTAACTTACAAACCAGTACATGAAACAACAGTAGCATGACAGCTTACATCTCCGCGAGCAAGATCATCGCACTTAAAACCTTTTTTGTAAGCAGCAGAAAAAACTTGCACGCGCTCGGTGATTACATGACATAATTATCTATTTTTTGTTTAATCTATCTTGTCAAACATACACCAATGCCAACCCCGATGACTAAAGAAAGAAGATTAGGCCAAGGCAAAGAAATACAGTTATACACCCTGATTGAAGCCAAAGTAGACCTATTAAGTTAATCCAATGTCCAAATAAAGGTAAATAGTCAGCTAGAACTCCAGAAGGATCATATGTACAGTATGTTAGATAATATTTTACCTAATCTCCCAACTGTAGATGACTATATTTCATACATTAACATTAATTGACAAGTTTTCGTGAAGTGGGGAGAAAAAAAATCTTCCCCATAGGTAAAAATATTGTGAATAAACTAAATTTTTCTGAACAAATTACCTAATAAAATTCAAAATCCAGTTTCTATAATCATTTCAGCAGCTGCACCCATTGCATTGATCCCACTAATTCCAAGGAGGGCCACAGCAAGTTCTTCCTCATTCCACTGTTTTAATCCTTTACTAACACTCTTCAAAACTGGTACATCCACCTCCAGCATCCACATCGGCGTGCATCCAACCATCAAGCTCACAAAACCCGTGACGTACGCCTTCCAGGTAGCCTTGTTACAACCAAGCGATATTTTTCCATCTAGAGCACTTGCTAGGAATTCAAAGTGCTTCCCTAGAACTTTAGGCCGATGTTTAGATGCCGCTCGTGTCATGTCAACTCCCCAGGCGAATATTCCCGAAAAAACAGCGAAGTATGCGAGAGCGTAACCACCGAGCATTGCAATCATACCTCCTGAAACCTCGCCATTGGGCTCCGACCCATGAACTGATATAAACCGTGATGGCAGTGTTTCTTTAATTAAAGATTGAACCAAGCTCAATCCACCAGTCATCCAAACCAAAGAAGCCCCCAGTGAAGCTGCAACCTTCACCTGGGTCATTGCAGAAGCAAGAGAAACCTGACCATATTTTGAACTGAATTTAGTTTTCTTCAGTTTCTCCAATTTCTCCGTAGGCAACCCACGAGTTGCAATATCTTTGACAGTGTGCAGCAGAAGAGAGACAATTTCTTCTGTCATAAACATGACATTTCTAACAGCTCGATGAACTCGTAAATATAGTATTCCAGGGGCGACCGCAGAAATCCCACCTTCGAAGTGAGAGCCAAAGCCGTGACCTAAAAGAGCACCTACACCGCCATTGCTTGCAACCGACGAATTGAGGCCAAGCGCTGTTGAAAAGCAGACTCTGAGGAGTTGAACCACGGCATCAGTGTTGTGGTGGAACACAGTTCGGGCAGCAGAGAAGACAAGGAAGTCACCCCAACGCTTTACCTTTTGAGTCCATAAGGCAGCTATTATTGACATGCATGGCCAGGGGCAACCTGTGCCGAGGTGAGTCAAGGCTGGACCGACCAAGTTTAGAAAACGGTCAGTGGCTCTGTCAAGTTTATAGGTTATTGTGAGGCTAACAAGGGCCGCCAGGGGTAACGGAAGAGTCGCTGGAGAATTTACCCCTACAAGTAGAAGACATTTGTAGATTTTACAAACATATAGGGAAAAAAAATATTATTGCTCCATCTATAAATTCAAGGATTTTCTATCTCCGATTTATTATCTACTTCATCGATATGGAATAAACAAGCAATCCCTTAACTTTCATCTGCAAAGTTCTACTGCACAATAATAGCTGTGAACCCCAAATGACGGATAACCATGCAATGCAGCCACATCTAAAGGCAAAATGACCTGTTAAACATATGCAAACGAACAAAGAGGTACCTAGAGCAAGACATGGGACATCAACACCAGTGGCAGCTAAGATTTTGTTTATCTGTTGTTCAACCCAGGATAAATTAGCAGCAGGACTCGGCCAGTCAGTTCCATTCATGAAAGCCGGCTTCCAAAGACCTCGGGTCACTTCTGCTGAGAAGTAACTTACAATTGTTGCTAAGGAAGCAGGAAGAAAATCAGCAAGATCTTTGAGACCTGAGATAGATACAGCATAGCAATGTTTCATCAAAATGGTAACAGAAAGCAATCCGTCGAGAAATCGATGAGATTAAATTAAAACAATAAAAATGCTACTTGTAATAAAAGCCGTCTTAACCTAAATATGATAGTCATTCAAATATTTTTGCAGACGTACACGTGGAAATCTAAATATGATTGATTATCTATGCAATCATCTCTAAATTTAGCAACAAAAAATTTCAAACGTGCTAATGAATCGGATGTTTAACATATGTAGCAGTTCAGTTCTTAAACAACATTTCCATGTTTATGAAAGAAAAGTAGAACATAAAAAAGTCCAATAGAGTTCGCTGTACAAGTCTTAATAAGTAATCAAATAAGCGCTCTCTGTTTCTCTCTCTCATGCATATCTGAAAGGGATCTGATGAGCACGCCTTCCTAAGACAACAGCATCAGCGTTCTTCTAAGATGATAATTCTAGAAATGCTAACAGTACAATTTAGTAGTATACATAATTACTAACCAGTAGTCAGTTCACGGGGTGACAATCTCCCATGTGCACAGGCAGTAAGGGAAGCATCAAGCACAAAGGGAACAGCTTCAAGAATATCCCAAGCAGGTAATTTAAGACGTAGACAGGAATCGTCAGTTCCAGACACAGAAGAGGTGCTACTTCCAGAAGTTGTAGGAGTCAGTGGTTGACCTCCCCTATTTATTTTTCTGAACATAAAATTCAGGAGGGCCTCGACAATATGGTGAACAGGGGTTCCAGGTACCAGACCAGAAAGGATAGAAGCAATACATTCTTGATGCTGCCTGTACCAACGCTTTAACTTTGGAAAAGAATCCATGAATATTGGCTCTCTAGACGAAGGACTTGAAAGTCTTGATGGTCTTCTGATTTTATTTTTGTCCTTCAGTGGATTCTCGTATGACGCTAACTGGGAGTTGCGCACCAATAAGAGGTATTCTGGAGTTATATGGGATCCGACTGGAGGGACATCTCCTGATACATTTTCCATAGGAGGTTGATCAAACCTCCATAACTTCAACAGTAGAGTGAATGCATTAGAAAATACAGCATGGGAAGAAATTTCCTCCCCTGTTGTAAGAGTCCACGAGATGGTGGGTGCACAGGAACCAAAGACCTCACAAATTGGCATCAATGAACCCGCAAGTTGTGGAACCTGGAAGAAAACTGAACATTATCACACACAAAAAATATGTATCTGTGGAATGTGTTGTAATGCCCTTTTTCCAGTATTGTGCTCATATCGATTTTGAACTCCTATATAGTTATTTTTACATTGCCATGCAAAAACCATGTTTCAGTTATTGCATATTTGTTTACATATGGAACAGACATGCATTAGGTATTCAATTATTCCTTGGTTGTCTAGTTACTAAAACACAATAATTAACCCCGTATTTGGACTCTTCCGAAGACAGTCTCTGCAATATCCTTGTGCAGTTTCTAGGGGGAAAAAAATCTACAAATTCAAAGTTGCTTTTGTCATTCTGACCTTCACAGATTCTTTATCGGAATTAAAATATTCAAATTAAGCATAAATAGACCTACCATGCCATGTAAGGAAAAAATCTGAATGCAATCGACAGATGATATTCCGACTAGGAGAACGTTCAGCAATGGAGCGTAACCTATCAAATGGCTCTCACTTCCAGAAAAATCTGTAGGAACTGCAGGTGAAAGCAGTCTTGTGATGAGCAGGACAGTGTGCTCCTGCAAGCATAAACAAAGGCAAATTAGGAAAAAAGAATTGAGCCAGAAACAGAAATGCACAGGTACATAAAAATAAAGCATGAGAAGATATTCTATCAAAAATAAAGACCTCTCAGTGGACTAGCTTCTTGAGAAGTACCAGTTATTATGAGGGGAAAAAACCTCGAAAGAAGAAGGGGAAAAAAGAAAACCCTTTCATGTGTTCATAAGTATTCCCTTATGACGCTTAAGTTCTCAAAGTAATTTTCAATGGTTCGCACTCATCTGCATAAATAAATTTATTGAAGAAAAAAATTCACACCCTCCATGCAGAAAGACTTCACAATTTGGAAAAAAACCAAAGCAACAACACAAGCTGAAAATCTGGTATATTCTTTGGAATCGAAAGTAATCAGTAATTCTACTCTACCGTCACAGAAAGTCGAAAAATATAATGCAACACCTGTATATTCCAACCACGAGTTAGAGAAGCCCCGCAGAATATTGTAGCAGCAGACATCTTCTCATCATCCGAACCTGTGACAGCAATCTCATACATTTTCTCTAATTCTGCCAAGCTTCCATCAAATCACGAGCTTAAAATCAGTAGCCTTACCACCGGGTAAATTAACAGGAAAAAAAATATTCTGATACACTTGGCTTCAGGAAAGAGATCTAACGTTCTAGCTAGGCATGGTTGAGAAATACAATGGATGATAAGGATTAATTACACAATTTTTACCTAACATTTTACTGCTTATCATCTGTCCCTTAGGAACAAATTGTCACAATGACGTTATGCCATACTCATCAAAACAAGTTCATTTCAGGGATAAAGGATTTATATCCAGGTCTTTGGTTGCTTTTACCAATGAATTTAAAGGATTTTAGCTACATGGTAATATCGGTAACCAAAACGGCCTTTCAACCTTCCATTTCCTTTAAACGGACATTAAATAATTCCCCATTCCATATCTCATTCCATAAAATGCTTTTTCTCTTGCAAGACAGGCCAGTGTGTTATGGGGTTACACCGATAATGCAAACCTAGAACCATAAGTAGGTCAATCATTGGATAGCTATTTTACCTCTGAGGCAATATATCATACTAGAAGCCAGTGAACTGTCATAAAAAATTTTGAAGCTACAAAAGCCTTCATACCTAGAAGCCGGAGATGATACCAAGGCACTGACCATTGGAGGAGTTAACGGTGACCCTTTCATTAATGATGACCAACCAGGCATCTGTCCAGAAACGCTTCGAGGAACTTGGTTATAACGACCTTTTACATATCCGGGCCACATATAAGCTGATGTATCCAACACATTTCTAGCAATGCAAGCCTCAACAATCAGATGCCGAAGGTTTCCAGCTGTAAATGGTTATAAGAAATTACAAGCAGCCAATTAACCTTGAGGAAGTTATCAATCAGTATGAGAACAAATACGCCATTGCGCCACACCCACCCTCAACCCTTCTCTCCAGGTTATAATGGAAAAGAGTTGTCAAAAAAGACATCAATAGCAGTGGAAAATAATATTTGTATATATGGAGGTAGAAAGAGGAAATGAAGACACAGGTAAGACAAATTGGATCCGTATGAAGGAGTTGATGATTAAAGTCAAAGGCTATTAACAAGAAAAGAGGGAATTATTTTCCCTTTTTCTTTACTTCACAAGCGAAAAAATATTGCACAATATTAGGAATGGCTGGGTAGAATTTACTCAAAACAGAGGATTGCACTCTCAAATCCCCTAGCAAGTGTAATCATCTCAGGTTAAAAAAAGAAATGCCTGAATAACTTCCAAAAGAAACGCATTTAGAAACTAGAAATTTGCAAAAAGTAGCATTCAAGTTGTTCCAGATAAAATAATTAAAAAAATAAAATCATTTTCACTTTCATGCAGATAATGAGGAGATCACTCACAACAATTCACAGGCATGTCATTCAAACTCATGCCATCAAGGTGTCCACTGCTTACTGTTAGGCCTGAAAGGAACATCATTGCTTTAGCAGCAGCTTGATTAGCCAATGAACTTACAGGAGGTGGTGGAATCAGCAAGCCTTCAAAATCATCCAACTGCTGTAAGCTGGAAACTAGGTCTTGCCGACGCTTTCCCATGGACTGTACATCTTTCCTTTGACTAATGGAACTTCGTTCAGCTTCACTGATCAAAGAAATCTCGTCCTCTTCAATAATATTGACAACAGCAAGAGTCGTAATGGACAATAACATGCACAGACAAGTATCAAGCCTAGGAACTGGACCTTCGCTTGAATTCCTTTCCTGAACAGATCCAAAAGCAATACATCACATTATTGGATAGTTCAAAAATGAATTTCTAGAAAAGCAAAGCTTCCTATGACATCTATATTGAATGTGAATTAATTAGAATTTTCATCAGGTCACTCTCAGTAACATATCAAAGTGTATCAGCAGATGGTATATGGAATGAGATTGGATCTGCTGCCAAAACATGTGAATAAGCCAAACTATTGAATCCTAAAGGACTTTATTTATACTAGCAAGGGCCTAAAAAAATATGTGATAACTCCTTGCACGGGACTAAAAACATATAATAACTCCTATAACAAATTTCTCAGTTTCTTTTTATTCGGGAACAAAAAATTTTCCGAGTACAGTATTGGTCAGCCTCTGGAAAACATGGAAGGAATCAGGGAAATCACACAGTTTTCCACCCTTATTCCTAGAATTTAATGCAATCACATCGTATAACAGGTCTTTTCTCAACCCCAAAGGAATTAAAAAGATGGAACACTTGACCTTAGATTTTAAATTTGGAAAACAAGTTTTACATTGATTCTTTTTGCATGAGCTCTTACCCTTTGAACAAGACGTAGAGCAACAATCCACAATCCAAGAAATGCATCCTGCCAGGTGGTCTGATTTAATGCCTGGAGAGCCTTTACTAAACCTACAATACTCATTTGTATCAGTGAAACTATATCAAAATAATAAGTGCTTGTTTGGTAGTGCTTATAAGTTGTGGGTCTTACATATGTGTGAATAATAAGTGTCGTAAGTTGGGGAGTGTGAATAAAAGTATGTTTGATCAGCTTATTATAATTAAGTTTTGCCAATCATGCTCTAAATAGCATGTATAAATAGTAAAACCATAATTTTATGACAATTATACCTGTAAGAGTTTCAGCAGCACTGGTAGCTGCCACTTGTGATCCATCCATTGTGTCTTCAAGATAAAGATCTATAGTAAGCCAGAGCGCTGAACGGCCAATACCATGACACTGCCCATAGGAAGACACAGGAGATCCAGCTGTTACAGCATGGAACTGTTGTTGTAAATTTGTTTTGCATTTACGAGATAGGACTTGACGTGTATCAGCTGTTAACTGCAAGAGGGCCTCCGGAGAAATATGTTTCGAGTTTCTTAAAGATGACGAATTAGAAGCAAGCAGTCGCAAATTCCGAATAAAATATTCCCAATGCGCGGGCCTAAAAGAAAACATAGAAACACATGTTTTAACTGCATTTTTTTACCATGCAAAAGTTCAACAGCCATATTCTATAATGTGAATCTCAAGAAGTTACTAAGAATCTCTCTTTATTTTGAAGAGCATATTTTCCATTAACATAGAGTAACTACAAGGTTTTTGAAAATTAAAGAAAGAGACTTTTTATACAAGTCCAACAACACTATATTTATTTTTATTTTGCTTTTTCCCATAAGAAATTATGGCTGAAAGGGGAAATATTTTCTGTGAAAACCAAAAAGAGCTGCCAATAAAAGGAGTAAAATATTAAAATATCAATCAATATATAATGATAATGATGCGTAAAGTAAAACAATAAATGAAAGAATTAAAAGTAGTATATAGAGTGGGTATAGCTCTATGTAGGGTCAAATCCACTCTTTATTTTTAACTTTTAGATATTGAGAGTTTGTTGGACTCCTCAAAAAGAGGATTGACTCTCCAGAATGGAGTATGAAGTTAATAAAGAACCTCTCGGAGATGTTCTAAGTATATACTCAAGACACATTCAGCAGAGAACAATGCAAGAACTTTAAGGTGAACACAAACAGAATCGAGATTTTTACATGTTTCGACGAGCCAAATAGAGGATCCGGGAAGTTACTTTATTCCTAAAAAATTCACCAATTATTTCAAGAGCCATTATAGTATTCATTTTATGCATAGCATCTTGGTGTTCCATTCTCTTCCCATCAAAGCTATCAAGATTGTCTATTTCCATGTCTTGACTCCTGGTAAGCCACCTAGATTTCTTCTCAGAAGTGAGTTCTAGCAAACCTTCATCATCAAGCGATGCATCGAGTAGCTCCCATACAATGGAAAATATAAACACAACAACAAGTTGCCCAGGTTCGGATGACTGAATTTCGAATATCTGGGAATAATGAAGGACAAAATTTATGGATTCCATAATCCTGCAATTGGATAGTCGAAGTTAGAAATGAAGCAAGTTGACAATTATCAGTACTGTTATGAGATTGTTCGGTTACTGAACAAATAAAACTAGGCAATTAAAACAAAAATAAATAGTTGCACACATTTTTGTTGAAACAATATTTTACAGCCATCACCAATGTATATCAAATGTGTGTGTGTGTGTGTGTGTGTGTGTCAAAAATACACTCAAAAAGAATTTAAATGTTTCAACAAATAAAATCAAACATATTGGGGAAGAGTTTCTGATGGTAGAACTGTAGAAGTTTAAAACGTAAGAGACTATGAGGTACATCATCCTGGAAATCTTCATTAATTCAGCATCATTTTGGTGGCAATGAAAAACGGTATGCTAGAGCAGTTTTCTCCAGAGAAAAAAATAAAAAATAAAAAAATAAGACCATACATCTTTATTCAGATCTGCATCCAAATTATAATCAGCAGATGGAGAGGTGGAAGGGAAGTGACCGAGGGTAGAAGTCTGACAAGCTTCATAGTGTCACAGAAAGCCTTCAATTGTGAAGCAGGAAAAGCCCAAAATTGTGATTTATGCCCCAATACACTAATTGATCTATAACTCTTTCAGACTTATATCAAAGAATCACGTGTTAATTGAAAATGAAAACTTAATTTGCTTCCACAAATGTCACTGTGCAACGCATAGACACTGCTTCGACAATTAATACTATCCCAGATAGTGTTTTTCCTTGGTTATTTTTCTAATTTTCGGATTTCGGCTATATTCTAAAACAAAATAAATCCTATAAGGCTTCAACAGTTGATAATAGTTGAAATGCCATTCCAGGTCAATATGCAATGGACACAAAGAAAGAGTAAAACTAGTACACAACACATAAAGCTTCACATATACAGATAACTGGGAGTTGAAACTATCTATCAAACTGTAATAATTCTATCACAAAATTAAGCCCCTCTTTGGTAGGGATTAAAATCCAAAATTTAATTTAAGTCAAAGTTAACAATTGAATTAAATTTTAACAGCATAATTCATGGAACTCATAACTTTTCAACCACATATTTTATCAACTTTTATCAAAATCTACTATAAAACTTATTTAAATCCCCACTAAACAGGGGCTAAGAAATACAACAAATCATACTTTTGATAGTTCGGTCCATTAGTTAGAGATGGCAACGAAAAAGCATATCTCTTAAGAAGCTCCATGTATAACCTATATGCCACCGGATACCTCCTGCGATTGGCAATTACCCTGCACAACATAAATTACTAGACACGTTAAACATCCATTTGGATGATAATTTACAAATGATTTATATAAATTCACATTCATAACTACCACAAGTTAATTTCCACACATTCCGTCCAACTCACTACTATTCCTCCTTTTAAACCATTTATAAATTTTCCAAACGGAGGCTAATATATTATACACGAGGGTGTGTATTATGATCAACAAATTAGGAAAAAAGAGCATGAACCTAGTGGAGAGAAGCGCAATAACAAACATAGGTGGCACTATACGGATAGTCAGGGCCTTTTCAAGGAATTTCCAGGCGATGGGGACATTATTGGACCAGCAAATGTATGATACAAGAAGCTCCGCAACCTCGCTGGAGGGCATGGAGATTCCGGCGGCAGTGAGGTTTGAAGAAAGTTGCATGGCCCACATAAGAGGGTCCGTGCCCTTCTCTTGAGCCGCCTTTGTCAGCTCCAAAACTCCGTCCCACAACCGCTGCTCCACCTGTACTGCCGCCATGATTATTTCAATTCAAATTTGTTTTAATCCAACTGCGTATAAATCCGTAATTATGTTTAAAATTTCATACGGATTCAGATTGAATTGATGAAGAAATCCACTGTGTGCTTCAAAGACTAAGAGAGCAATGGTCTCGTTTCAAACAACGTACCATCGAAGTATCGTCGAATGACTGAAGAAGTCAAATTTGGAGGCTTTTGATCTGTGGAATTTTCTTCTGATTTTGATTAATTTGACTTTGACTCGTCCAAAGTATAACATTTTAAAATTGATAAATAATAATGAATGAGATAGATATTGTATTTATTAATTTGATAAAAGGGTGAATAGCACGAAACATTCGTACATTTCAATGTCACTGTGAAAAAGTTCATACATTTCATTTTTTGGAATTTTCACCCCTACCTTCCACATTACATTGCGTAAAATATCATTTTTATCCATTTTTTCAATAAAGAATGATTTTACTCTCGTATTCTAATAAGACAAAAAGAAAAAGATGAATAATCAACTGCAACTATAATCCCTAAGTTTTTTTTAAAAATTACAAAGAAATCATAAATTCTCCACCACCACCACTTTCACAACCTACCAAGTTGTCACCTATAAATCCACATAACACCATATTTCGACCACCACGCCCATCGAACTCGACCACCACCAACCTTGCTTCACTCCTCCAACGTCTCCCCACATGAATTTGAAGATTGGAGCACTTAAGACCCACCAATTTTGGTCAGACGACTATCTCCTTGCATCGCGTTCGTGGGGAGTTTTGAACCATAAATTGAAATGGCTGGGGAGATAATAGGTTCAATTAGATTCATACACATTGTCATTTTGGTTTGTTGATGGTTCGATTGATGTCAATTTGAGGATTTAGTGTTGTGGGATGCATGAATTAAGGAGAAGAGTTTGGCAAAATGGACGTCGTCACTGCCGATTGTCTAGATTACAGTAAAATAATTTGAGACATGTTTGATTAATGTGAAGCCATGTACAGATTCGTCGAGGAAATGGGTAATCGTTGGTGGGTGGCGCCGAAAGTGGAGTTATCATGAAGGGTTGTATACAACAGTTTCGTATTTTAGGCTGCAGATGTGACTATTTTCGACAGATTTTGTGATCAATACTGGGGGAAATGATGTTGGAGAGAGTAAAGCGAGGTTAGTGGAGGTGGAGTCCGGCGGGTATGGTGGTCTGAAGGTGGTGCTATGTGGGATCTATAGGTGGCGGTTTAGTGGGGTTATGAAGTGGTGGTGATAGAGAATTTCGGACTTATCTATAATATTTTGGAAAATTTAGGACTATGATTGCAATTAGTTGTTTATATTTTCTTTTCTTTTCTTTTTGTTTAATTTGAATAGAATGGTAAAATTGTCATTTTATTGAAAAAATTAGTTGAAAATGACATTTTGCGCAATGAAATGTGAAGATAGGGGTGAAAATGTCAAAAAATGAAAAATATGGACATTTTGCACAATGACAGTGAAATGTATGGACGTTTTGTGCGATTTACCCTTTGATAAAAAGGTTGGGGACGAAAATACGAAAGAATAAAAAGATTGGGAGCATTTGTTATAATTTTTTTTATTATCAACTTATATGAAATAATTATGGCATGTTCTCTTATCATTTTCAAGTTATTTTCTGTTTTCAATTTTTCAAAACAGTGAAAACGTGTTCTCTTTCCCATTTACGAAAACGCATTTTTAAAAACAAGTTAAAAATTTATAAAGAAAACCTTAAGTGTTTTCAGTTACAGTCAGTCAAAATTTTCAAAACTCGTTTTGGGTGTTAAGGTGTATTTGAACCATATTATTTTAGAAAAATGTATTTTGGAATAATAGATTGATAGAGAATATGTGGTTAAAAAAGAAGGAAATGTTATTGATGTGAAATATTATTTTATTGAAGAATGTACGGTTGAAAATGAGTAGAAGAATGAAAATGAAAATGAAAATTTTAATGTGACTCAAACAGGACTTAGTATTTAATGTGGGGTATATTGGAAAAAATATATTTTTAATAATTTTAATTATATTTTCTTAATTCATGTAAAAATGAAAACATATATATTTTTATGACACAGACAAGTATTAGACAAATAAAGGTAAGTGATCCATTTTCTCCTTTTGCGAAGGTTAGAGACCCAACTACAATTTTCCTAGAGGTAATTAACACATAACGTTCATATCTTTAACTATTATTATGGAAAATGTCTTTACCTTTTTTTTTTGTCATTTTCACCATTGTTTCTACATTTCATTGCGCAATAGATTATTTTTCATTTATTTCTCAATTTGGGACTATGGTTGCAATTAGTTCTTTCTTTTTCTTTTTGTTTTATTTAAATATAAGTGTATATTCGTCATTTCACAACTCTTTATTAAGAAAATGGATGAAAATAACATTTTCATAATGAAAAGTTGAAATAAGGAAGAGAATGTAAAAAACGAAATATATGAACGTTTTTCACGATAAAAGTGAAATGTAAGAATGTTACGTGCTAAACCCTTTCCCCTAATTACAACCAAGTTCACAACCATTTTTTGGAAAAAAATAAATTTTGGAATAATTATTTTTTGAAAAACGTGCTGTTAAAAAGTAAACAAAAATTTAAATTTACGTTTAAAATACTTTACGGTAAAAACGTGGGATTAAAATTGAGTTCGAGGAAGAAAAAACAAACGAGGCTAAGGGGGTGTTGTCTTTTTATCAAATAAACGTGTAATAAATGCGCACCAAATCACGTAGCTAAGTTTAAATGCTGGAAAAAATGTCAGCTGTCTTAGAAACCACACACTCCCAATGTCCGGCCCGCAGTGCTGCGAGAATCCACCGACGCTGAGCCCGAGCAGCGGAGTCGGGGCGGTACTCGAAATTGGAGGCCTGAAATCGTACGTTTCGGGCTCTTCCGATTCCAGTCTCGCCGTCATCCTCGCTTCTGACGTTTACGGTAATTTTTCATGAACTTCTCAATTCTCTCATTTCTTTTTTGATTTGATAAATTTTCACGAACTTGAGTGAAATGGAAATTTGAACTTCTTCTGCAGGTTATGAAGCACCCAACTTGAGGTATTTTCTGATTTACATTCTTATGATCTTTCCTAAGAATAATCATTGATGCTATCAAAAATCGTACCTGAT
>CAIGRP010102763.1:0-29951 GCA_903798385.1 Fraxinus cuspidata | reverse complement strand
CAAATCAGCCTTCCTAAATGGCTACATGAATGAGCAGATCTTCATAGAGCAGCCTGAAGGCTTTCTGATAGAAGAGAATGAAGATAAAGTGTATCTATTAAAGAAAGCTTTGTATGGCTTAAAGAATGCTCCAAGAGCTTGGTATAGTCGAATTGATAATCACCTTGGTTATCTTGGTTTTACAAAGAGTTCGAATTAACAAAATTTGTATGTAAAACAACAGGAAGATGAAATGGTCATTATATCACTTTATGTTGATGACATCTTGATCACAAGCAGCAGCAACAAATCAATCAAAAAAGTGATTGATGAACTAAAAAAGGCATTTGAAATGACTGATTTGGGTTGAGATGCATTACTTCCTAGGAATGGAGATTTATCAAAATCAGCAGGGTATCTTTATCGGTCAAAGGAAGTTTGCAAATGATGTGCTAAGGAGGTTTAACATGGAAAACTGCAAAGTTGTTAGCACACCATTAGTTCGGAATGTAAAATTGTTGAAGGAAGATGGTGCAAAGCAGGTTGATGCAAAGATTTATAGAAGTCTGATGGTTGTTTATTATATTTAACAGCAACCAGACCTGATGTTACCTATGCTGCAAATCTTCTATCAAGATTCAGACAGGAGCCTAGTGAATTTCACTTTCAAGCAGCCAAACAATTCTGAGATATATCAAAGGAACTGAAGAAATGAGGATCTGGTTTAAGAAGTCAGAATTGTGCCAAGTTAACCGGTTTCACTGATATTGATTGGGTAGGGAGCTTTGAGGACAGGAAGATCACTTCTGGCTACATATGTTATGTTGGTTCAAGTATCATCTACTGGAATTCTATGAAACAAAAATGGTAGCCCAATCAACAGCTGAAGCTGAATACATAGCTACTTCAGAAGCTACCAATCAAACAATTTGGCTAAGAAAAGTGTTTGAATTTCTGAAGTTCAAGCAAAATGAGGCCACAGTTATCTATTGTAGTAATCAGTCCACTATTGCTTTGGTAAAGAATCCAGTTTTTCATGGTAGAGCCAAATATATTAAGATCAAATACCATTCAGTTATCTATTGTGATAATCAGTCCACTGTTGCTATGGTTAAAAAAAATCCATTTTTTCATGGTAGAACCAAACATATTAAGATCATATACCATTCAATCAGAGAAGCTCAAGAAGGAAACGAAGTAAAGCTGGTGCATTGTAAATCTGATGATCAACTTGTAGACATATTAACCAAGTCTTTAGGCAAAGCAAGATTTGAAACATTAAGAAACACTCTTGGTGTTTCCAGCAAAAGTGCCAAGGAGGAATGTTGAGAAAATGTTGACACTTTTGCTGTCACGTTTTTGCTATCAAATGGTTGCTGAATTTTTGTATCTAATGTTATGTGATTTAAGTACACATATTTGATAGTCTAACTTCTGTAAGTTATCCAAGTATGATCTTATTTATTGTTGTCAACTTGATGGATTGGAGTAGGTAGAATGTTGTTGACAAGCATGTGTCTTGTAAGTTTATATATATTTAGTGAAAAAGAAAGCCAGTGTGTTTCCCTTTTTCTTTTTTTTTACATTTTTCATTTCTTCAAAAACGGAGTTTAACATTTCATTCTCTTAGAACATGCAATCTTTCATAGGCTCTCTAATTATTATCTACCGTTTGTCCAACTCTATAGGTGCTACCAATGGATTTCCAAGAATAGTTGTAAGAGTATTTTGCCACGGCTCCATCGTCTGTTTTCTTTTCATTTTAATGATTAAGCCTTTTTTTTCTTTTTTTTTTTACAATTTTTAGGTTATTGGTTGAGTTATTACACTCATTTAGCTCTCGTTTCTTTTGAGGCCTCAGCTCCTGGTACTGAATACAATGTTTCAATAGATTTTATTGCAATGACACCGAAAACTTGTTCAATGAAATCTTGCAAGCGAACGGGACAAGTAAAAAAGTAATGAATAAAGGTTATCGTTCCACGAGAATAAACTTTGAATTAAATTGCAGTAATTTGTTATCAAATTTGAATGTAAATGTAACACGAGATTTGATTTGTTTGTTTGTCTTCTAAATTCTTCCAATTTACTCCCAGTATTCTTCAACATTATTCTTTGGTCCGAATAAACTTTGAAACATTTACAATTTGGTCCCTGAACTTCGAAAATCCTCATTTTTCGTCGATTTTCGTTCCTATATTCCAAATTTAAATCCAATCATTGAGGTTTAGCTAACAAACAATATATACAAGATACTAAGACATAATTCATCAAAAATGCTTTTAAATATTCATATTTAATGGCATAAATAAGTGTATAAAATGCACTTATCAACGTTAATGCATTTATTTGTAGGTTTGTTTCCTTCTCTAAATGTGCGTGTAATATTAAGGTATTGTGGATGAGTAAGTGCGCCATCTACTATTTTGGAGTTTGATTTTTCATTTTGTCTTGTTTTCAAGCGAACTCTTCATTTTCTCTTTCTTTTTTCTCTTTGACGTTTCTTTTGTTTGTTATGTGACCTTTCAACATTTATTTTATTTTTCTGATTGTTTAGTTATCATTAATTTCCCATCCACAATTTAAATCCTCTACAAATTTTCTAGCTTACTTTTATAGTCTTTAATGGTAATATTGACATGTACGATTTTTCTACATTAAATTTTTTTATGCTCTCTTGTAAGTTTTTTTTGGGTGCTTTTCAGATTTTTCTTGATTTTTGATTTTGGTATGAAAGTATATAATTTGCCAAATTTTCAATTTTTACATTTATATCCCATTTTTGTTATAATGGTTCTTTGACTATTCTTAATATATATTATAACTTTATTGATTTGATTATAACAAACAAGTTAATCTTGTTTATTGATAATTGAATTTAAGTGATTATAGTCTTATCTGCAATCTTCCCTAAGCTTTTTTTGTTGTCGGCGTATGACTATTGTGTCTTCATCGTCACTTTAATCAGTGCTAAAGGTTTGATGCTCTCTAATTATTATCTACTGTTTGTCCAACTCTATAGGTGCTACCAATGGATTTCCAAGAATAGTTGTAAGAGTATTCTGCCATGGCTCCATCGTCTGTTTTCTTTTCATTTTAATGATTAAGCCATTTTTTTCTTTTTTTGCAAATTTTGGGTTATTGGTTGAGTTATTACACTCATTTAGCTCTCGTTTCTTTTAAGCCCCAGCTCTTAGTACTGAGTACAATGTTTCAATAGATTTTATTGCTCTGCAATCTCCCTTTAGCTTTTTTTGTTGTCGGCGTATGACTATTGTGTCTTCATCATCACTTTAATTAGTGCCAAAGGAGATGAAAGAAATGTACTATCACTTAACTTCCAATATCAGCCTTGTGCCTATATCTAGGGGTTGTGGCTTGGGTTTCATTCTCCCTATTCGTTTATTTGGAGAAGGGAGCTTGTGATCTAAGTATCCAGTCTTTTCTATCCATTCAATCACACGTTCTTGTGGATGAGCCTGGCTTCCCTGAAACTTCTTAGGATGTGATCACGAGTTGCGAAGTGTTAACACAAAAGGATGAAAAGGTGATGACATGGTGCAAACCTCTGTAACTTGTTTACTTTTGGAAGAAATGTGATGATCCACTGTGTAAAGTCGAACAATTTCAACATGTGGTTTCTTGGGTTGCTTAGTCTAGTGGTCCTCACCTAGTCAGATTCAGCAATGCTAGAGTTGTATCAAGACTGGCCCAGACCAATAACATTTTCAATCGGGCTGGATCACCGCGGGTCCGGTTTGGGTTGAACCACCTTTTTGGCCTTTTCTTAATTGAACTCAACAAAAAGAACTACGCTTTCCCATTCCTTGTATATGTATTTTTGGAAAGCCAAAGCAAGTATTCCTTTAATTAATATTGCCGCAAATAAGAGGTGCAATAAAGTACGGAATACAATCGAATTCACAATTGACTCGGGACAACATTGCAACTGAAGCTAAGTGATGTGCTATGGTATTTCCTCCACGGGGAATATAGTAGCAAGTACTTCAATCAACTTTCCCAAACAAAGAAGAACAACGTCTTCCAAAATTAAACTTGTTGATGCCATCAAGGATTCAGCTTGTCAGTTTTTGAACATCACATTCCGTCACATCCACCATCAAACCATGTCACCACTCAAACATCAGTCTACAATACCGGTCATCCTTCTGCTGGAGGTATTCATCTTCCCGATATTACTGTTATTACACCCGTTGTCGATAAAGGGAACCTGGTATTGTTCGTTGCAAGTCGAGGGCGTCATGCATAGATTGGAGGTATTACTCTTGGAAGCATGCCGCCTCTATCAAAGTCTATATGGAAAGAAGAAGCTGCAATAAAAGCATTCAAGCTCGTGGAAAAGGGGCATTTTCAAGAAGAAGGTATCACCAAACTTTTACGGTTTCCCTGTTCTGAGGGATCGTCTTTTAACATCCCTGGAACACGCAGGATTCAAGATAACTTATCTGCAAATCAAAGAGGAATTTCACTTATCAAGGAGCTTATCGAGCAATACGGTCTAGATACTGTGCAGTCATACATGAATCTTGTTCAGGTCAATGCAGAAGAAGCAGTGAGAGAAATGATCAAATCTGTTGCTGCTAGAGTTTCTTTCAATTCTGCTAAGGGTGAATAGGGAGATTTAGTTATCCTCAAAGAGGAAGATTTCATGGATTATGGGTCTGTCATACACTTAAAACTTACGATCGATCCTAAGAGAGGAGAAGCATCTTTTGATTTTTCTGGGACGTGCCCAGAAGTTTATGGGAATCGGAAAGAACCAGAGGCAGTGACATCGCAGCAGTCATTTGCTGCCTGCATTGTTATGTTGATGTCGATATTCCCCTCGATCTAGGATGTTTGGCTCCCGTAAAGATATGGTTCTTTTCTCTTTCCAAATGATCAGGCTGCTGTCGTGGGAGGTAACGTTCTCAAATCTCAGAGAATAACCGATGTTATTCTTACAGCATTTCAGGCTTGTGCTTGTTCGCAGGTTGCATGAACAATTTAACGTTTGGGGATAATACATTTGGCTACTATGAGACAATTGGTGGAGGAAGTGTGGCCGGCCCTAAGTGAGACGGTACCAGTGGAGTCCAATGCCACATGACCAATACTCGTATGACTGATCCCGAGATTTTTGAGCAGAGATATCCAGTTCTATTGCATAAATTCGGATTGAGGGAGAATAGTGGAGGTGTGTTGGTTATCATAAAGGTGGTGAAGGACTCATTCGAGAGATACAATTCAAACGGGCCTGTAGTTGTTAGTATCCTTTCAGAGGCGTGTACATGCCCCGAGGGGACTGAAGGGAGGAAAAGTTGGCGTTCGAGGTGCTAATTACCTTATTACAAATGATAAACATAAGATATATCTTGGAGGGAAAAATACTGTCAAGGTGCAGCCTGATGAAATACTTCAGATTTTAACTCCTGGAGGTGGTTCAAATTGATGTAAGAAATGCCTTCAGCCACCTCTTCCTGCGGTATCAGTTGCCAGTTAGAGGCTTGGAGATGGATTATTTTGTGCATAACCGTAACGAATTATTGTTGAAATTCAAATACTATTGTATATTTTATGTTGTTTCTGGTTCGGTTCGGTTCGGTTCCATATTAGGGAGTAGCTTTACTTGCGATGAACTCGATCAACTAATGATGGCTGAAGACCTTTACTGTGTTTTGCATCCAATAATGGTGGCTGTTCAAATTTATCCTTTTTTACTGAAGAATATCAAAATTTTATATATATTTTTTGTGCATTTTCATGAAAAAAAAAAAATCATCTTTATCTGGTAGATTTTATTTTTATTTTTGATGGTCTTAATTTTGGTAGATTTGTGATGTGAGGTAATTTCTTTTTCTTCTATCAAAAAAAGATGATAACTTCTTAACTTTTAATTCGATGAGAGTTTCATGTAATAGGCCAAGGTTGGTCAACATTTATAATTTAGTGAATTGTGAATTCCTTTTCTCATAAAACATCAATACAAAATTAAATATATTTAAATTTATGTCTCGTAAATTTTCACATATATTATTTTTATTTCTTCGAAAAAGAGAATCTGACTTGATAAATGGAACATTTTAAAAATATGAGTATGAATGGATGTCATACAATTATGGCTAACGAGTGTAGAATTTGTACGTATATGTCTTGATCCATAGTTAACAAGCACAACAAATACCTCCAAAAACCGAATTTGAATGTTGAGATTAACCTATGGCAAAACAACACGTCCTTTTAAACTTAGTCGCTCGTCTAAAGTTTCAAGACAAAAAATAGAGACTATTTTTAAGCATTCGCATGAAAATTCTTGGTAAAACAATGTTTTGTAGTAGGGTTCAAATGATAATCATTACTAAATTTCTTACGTAGGGGTCTCAAAGGACCTTCTACGAAGTCCTAAAAAGCGTAGGACGAGATTCACAATTGTAAAATAACTAATCGTATATTTAAATTCTACCTGAAAAATATTCCATATTTATATTATTTAAAACATAGATAAAAGGAAAATTGGTTTGTTCGCTTTCCTTCATATACCAAATATGAACTATATAGAAGAGTAAGTATATTTTTTCTTTAAGTTTTTAGAATAATGTTATTAGCCTATGTTTGGTACACATTATTTTTTTCATTCTCATTTTTCTACTCATTTTCAACCACACATTCTTCGATAAAATAATATTTTTCATCACATCAATAACTTTTCCTTCTTTTCCAACCACACATTCTCCATAAATTCACTATTCCAGAATACATTTTTCCAAAATAATGTGACTCAAATACACTCTTAGTAGTGAAAATTACCGATAGTCTTTTTACTTAGCTTATATGTAACGGTTTGTAATTTAGTGCATTAACGTGATGGTTTTTTATTGACTCCTGCATTCAGGGGCGGACCTACTTGAGGATTTCAGATTTCCCGATTTTTCTTCAAATTTTCAGAATTTTTTCTAAGGTTCTTTGGTTTCACCCTCATTGAACTTCTTTATTGGGTCCGCCCCTCTATACATTAAGTCACAAATCGTCACATATATACCGTATAAGAAAACTATCGATAATTTTCACTACGAATAGCATTACTTGTATTTTTAGTCTGCTCCATTTTTTTTTCTCTCTCAATTCAACATATCCAGACAATAATTTAAAAATTAAAAGAAAAAATACCGTGTAAGGTGCGTTGTCTCCCTATATTTGCAAATTATTATTTATTCATTTCAACAGCGAGTCACAGCTGTTCCTTTTCATCTATGCGAATTTTCTTTCTTTGGCACCTCATTTCCCCCTTTTTCTTCTCCTCTTTCGCTTTCTTCGATCATCATTCTCCCTCTAGATAATTCTATACTAATTTCTCTCGCGGATCTGATACATTTGAAGCAGCCTGCCTTCAATTTTCGTATGTTTTGAGTTTGATGATCTTTATTTTTTTTTTTTTCTGATTTTTTTGTATGCTCGCATTTGATCTTTCCAGATCTAATTTCTGTTATCTTTATATATGATGTTTTAATTTCCTTTTATCGTTATTGTTGGATTGTCTGTTCTTTTGTTATTATGGTAGTTTCCTGCTTGAATTTCATTTTTCTCGTTGAATTGATTCGTGTTAATTCATTGGAAGGCCTTTAGTTGCAATTCGATTCTCGCCTCAAAAAAGAAATTACAGTTGCACAGTTGTATAATTGTTGGCTTATTTATTTACCTTTTGGCAGTGCTGAATAATTCATTAAGGAATTATTGATTCGGACTCATAAGAAGAAATTGAAATGAAGAAGGCTTTTGATCAAACTGTTCGTGACATGTAAGTTTAATTGTATTCAGAAAGATCTGTTTTCGAGCTTTTCAGTTATTTTTATATAAACGCGACATCATTGTAGTTCATGGGACATGTTAGCTTTTGATATTGTACCATGCTGCTAAAAACTTGTGAAAGGTCTATGCCAGCGGAAGCCAGAAAGCATATGAAAACACTGATTAGTTGTTTGAACAATTGTCTGGGATTCATTGTCATTTTTTGTCCAAATTATTACTGTTTTTTTGTGTTTGAATGGTTCTAAATTTTGTTATTGGAGTTGATACCGAGCAAATCTCATCTGTCTTTACTGTCTTCTTGCAGTAAGAGAGAGGTGAATAAGAAAGTTCTTAAAGTCCCTTCAATAGAACAGAAGGTGATTTTCTTTTCCTTTACTCTCTTATGCATTTGGTACCTTTGAGCAAGTTGAATGTTTGGTCGGTAAAAGAGAATCTCAAGTGCAGGCGCTTAAGAATGGTTCCTTTTCTTTGGCTTTCTTAAACAGTTTCTAAGTAGTACTTGGTTTCTGTTTTAGGTTCTCGATGCAACTAGCAATGAGCCTTGGGGTCCTCATGGATCACTTCTTGCTGATATTGCACAGGCAACAAGAAACTAGTAAGCTTGAAATCTTTGAAAATGTTATTCTTAATCTGTCTGCTTCCATTTAGAAGGTGCTTATTTTCAATTTCCAACAGTCATGAGTATCAGATGATAATGTCTGTAATCTGGAAGCGTATCAATGATACTGGAAAAAATTGGCGTCATGTTTACAAGGTTGGTATTTCTAACTCGTTATTCTATATCCTGGAGCAATTTGTTTGTTTTCTTATTGCAAAATCTTGTTTCAACATCCCTTAGATTTTTCATCCCTGTGCAAATTGGAGGAAATTGTATTGTTATTTTTTCTATATTATTGTGAAGACATCCTCCTTAAGGGATTCATTTGTGTTAATTTTTACCCCTCCTCTCCTATGTTGACCGTGGTCTTCATGTTGCTGTTTTCTTGCCATATGAATATTCTCCCGTCCATTTCCAGGCTTTGACTGTTTTGGATTATTTGGTAGCTTATGGTTCAGAACGTGTCATAGATGAGATCCGGGAACATGCATACCAAATATCGGTTAGTTTAAATTTTACCTCTATGGCTCTACTTTTCTTTTAAAGTTTTTCTTATAAAGTACATGCTAATGACATTCTGTGAAGTGCTAGATTGATCTGAAACTTTTTGGTGGGCTGTGGTAGCATTTACAATTTCTTTTCTTGTGATAGACATTGTCCGATTTTCAATATATTGATTCCAGTGGGAGGGATCAGGGAAACAATGTCAGAAAGAAATCTCAGAGTCTTGTGGTTCTAGTAAATGACAAGGAAAGAATACAAGAAGTTCGTCAGAAGGCTGCTGCTAACAAGGACAAGTAAGCGTGCCTTGCATTTTTTGTCTGATTATGCACATTGCTATATGTCTGATGTTGTTACAGAATTAGAAGTATCAGTTTGTCACCAATGCTTTCCTCTTTTTGGATCCTCATATCAATCATTTGAAGTTTATCAGTGATTTTTCCATGCATAATGGTTTATTTGACTTACTGATATCTGAAAGCTTGAAATTTTGAGGTTATTATTTTCTTTATTTCTTTTAGCTGTTATTATACCAGCTAACTCAATAATATCTTCTTTTGAACTTAGTTGAAATTACATATCATGAAGGGCAGGAACGATAACATTAAGATAACTTCATCATTTAGTCAATTTGGATACATTATTATGCATCTTTTTTTGGAACTTACATGTCCAATTCGTTGTTGTTGAATGGTGTTCAAAGATGAATTTTTTTAATGCTGCTTTAGAAATACTATACATTCTGGTAGTGCATCTGTTATTTCATTTTAGGTGCGGATTTGAATTGTGAGTTCAAGTTTTATTTTGTCTATTTAAGCGTTTGAGGATAATTTTCCCCTAGTTTTCTTGTAATTTCTTTCCAGGTGCAAAATAGTTGCTTTAATTTTCAGAGTTGCATCTTAAAGATAGTGTTGAACCACTTGATCTAGAAGTTTAAAGTCTTAGAGAGGGTTTCGCTTATACTCCATCCGTCCCATTTATATATGCTCACTTTCCTTATTTTCTTGTCTTAATTATATAGTCTTGTTTCTTTATGAAGAATGTTTTGTTTTGTTCGTTTACTAATATACTCTTATTTCTTTACTACTTCTAATGATAATTAACTATTAGTTATTGATAATTAAACGAGGATAAATTAAGAAAGTTTTTGACAAAAATTGCTTTTCCAATAACATTAAATAAGATTTCTTAATCCGTGTGAGAAACAAAACAAGTCTATAGAAATGAGACGGAGGGAGTATCATTTAAATTGCATATTTTGTGTGGGTAGGGTTCATTTTCCCGTCACAGGCTTATCACATGCATAGTTTCAATAAATAGGTCTTGGTGAGACCTTTAACGGAGTAGCTCCAATAATATGTTAAACTGTTTGATCTAAAAGCTTAGCCTTTTAGAAAGAGTAACGTGCATACCATATAAATTGTGTCTTCAACGGATGAGAAATCTTCCGTGACTAATTTATACATTGAGGGGTGAGGATTTATTAGATGCAACTCCATGTATTTTGGGGAATAAACACGAATGCCATCTGATGCTGTCTGGAAAATTCTTACAGAATTATGGGGGTTTTTCGGGAGAAGTTGGGCCAGATGTGTTTCGAAACTACACTCTGCTGTAGTTTACCTTCTAATTTATTGTGTGGTCCCTGAATACATCTTTAACCATTTTTTGTTTCCTTTGGCTTCAAGTTTAGCATGCTTTGCGGGACTAAACAAACCATAGATATTCTTTGTTCTTGCTTGTTGTTTAACTAAATGGATTGCTTGACTCCATATAAATACCTTAATAGGTATCGCAACACATCGATGGGTAATATGTATCGGCCTGGTTCCTATTCAAGTGGAGGAGGATATGGTGACAGATATGATGAGGATCGTTATGGAAGCAGAGATGATGACCGTAGAAATGGTTATGGGAGAGAGAGAGAATGGGGCCAAAGAGATGACGATAGATATGGTAGGTATGGCGATTCGTACGGCCGTGATGGGGACAGATACAGCAAAGAATATGAGGAGCGTTCTGGCCGAGGTGGCTATAGGGATGATGAATACCGAGGAAGAAGTCGAAGCATTGATAATAATCAATATGGGTCAAGAAGTAGAAGTGCTGAGCGAGATAGAGACCGTGCTTATGAAGATGATAGCCAATATTCTTCAAGGTTTGCCTATTTTCCATATTCTTAAGTGAAATCTAACTTTATAGTGAATTTTATACTTCCTTTTCTCTCCTCAGAAAGTGCATTCTGGTTCTATTGACATTTATGATAAGAGAAAATTCTAGATGACAATTATATGCATGAAAGATTTTGCTTATGAAGTGTCCAAAATACTAGCGTACAAAAGCTCACATTTTTGCTGGCAACTTGTATCAATTTTGGCAGAAAATGATTCTACCAATACTACTTTTTGTTGTATTAGGTAATCTGAAATTTCCCAAGCTGGGTGGTTTTGTATTCATTTGTTTTTCCTTGTATTCATATGCGTCCTTGTATTTTATTGGTTTTTTTCTTACCTATCTCAAGCAAAAAATTTGTTTTGATATGAGTTATGTTATTAAATCTTACAATTTCCAATTGCAGAGGAAGTGGTGCCAAAATTGATGATCATTCTCAAGATGGAAGGTAAATATTGTGGAACTTTTACAACTTATTTCTGATTATGCTTTTCCATATGTAAACTGACTTTTTCATGAATGGAAATTTTATTTTGGGTTTAGTACTACGGCCAGGCCGTTTGATCGTAAATATTCTGAACAAAACCTTAATGCTCCTCCTAGTTATGAGGAGGCTGTTAATGGTGCACGCAGTCCCACTTATAGTGAAAGGTAACAAGTTTTTGCTATTGACCATTGCCTAGCTTGTGCATGAATTATTCTTGATTTGTCCTAACTTCCTATTGTCAAAAGGGACGGAGAACCTTCCCAAGCATCTGCGCCTAAAGCATCCCCTCCTCCCTCAAGTGCTAGTCCAAGTAATGCGGCAGCTTCATCACCAGCTCCAGCTCCAGCTCCAAATAATAAGAAAGTTGATGGCTTTGATGAGTTTGATCCACGTGGTTCAGGTAAAGGATTATCTACCAGGATTTTATAGATTCTCATTGATTTCTTGATATTTTTCTGTGACTTCATTGTAGTTGCTAGTATTTTTTCTTGATGGGGATCTTATACTTTATTTAAATATTTAAAAGGTAAAATATTTGAAACACAGAATCTAAACAAGGTTATACTGTTTAAGTTATTATATTCTCTTTAGAATCTTTTAATGCTTGCATAATTGCTGGTCAACTTTAAGTTTTATTGATCTAGGTAACCTGAGAGTTGTTTATCTGTTTATTATTGTTTATTATGATGTTTTGAATGTTGTCCAACTGTTTTCCAATGTCCTTTGTTCCCCGAACTGTTAAAGTTAATATATTCTCTTTAGAATCTTTTGGTGCTTGCATAATTGCTGGTCAACTTTAAGTTTTACTGATCTAGGTAAGCTGAGAGTTGTTTATGTGTTTACTATTGTTTATTATGACGTTTTGAATGTTGTCCAACTGTTTTCCAATGTCCTTTGTTCCTTGATAAAGGTCAAAGCGATGGGAAGCCAACATACACCACTTTGTTGACTATAGATGCAAACAAACAACTATTATCCCCGTGTGAATTTCTTCATTTCTCGTATCCATTGCTATGAAGACTTGTCTGGGCACATATGGGTTGTGGTCGACTCTTGTTCACTTTAACCTTGTATTATTGAATTGGTTTTGCCAAGATGCCTATCAAAGTTGGAGAAACCTTACTGCAAAATGTATATCTTTGGTGCTTCCCATTACTGGGGTGATTTGTTTGGAGAATATTTGATTCATGAATACATCTGATTGTGTCGTATAATTCCTTCTTTTGCAAGATATATTCTATTACCAATAGCCACATTGAAATTATTTGACATGAATGTCCCTCTTGTAAGTGATATCATCGTGGAAACAGGAGACTTAATGAATTACATGCATATCCATTTGCTAATTTCTATCAACCTAGACAATGAAAACCCCTCTCTCTCTCAGACTTCACATTAATTTCCTCAAAAATATGTCAGAATAAGGCCAAACTGGTATGTGTAATATAAGGAATTATGGTAGTTACCATGTCTGTGTTTGACACAAAATATCTGACATCTTACTCCAGTGATTTACTTTCAATATTTTATCTGGTGTATATGGCGGAATGCTTCTTGTCCATTTTTTTTCCGTCTGAAGATTTGTCTGATTTGAAATAAACAGAACTTAAGATTTTTTAACCCCCTTTTCTTATATAGTTGGGACCAAAAGATTATTCAAGCTCGATGCCCACCTCTACTGATAAATAGTTTACTTCCATATTCTCATTCTACACCATATAAGTGCTTGTTTACTGCCCAATGTTGGCTTGATCATATTTTTTTTGCTTTTAGATTTATCAACTTAGTATAAGATTGTTATAATAGTGTTTTCTTTGTCCTTTTCCTTTTTCATTTTCTTTCCCTTTACCTCTATTAACAGCTGCATCAACTACGTCAAATGTTGCTGCTCCAACTACATCAGGTGGCGTGGAAAAGGATTTATTTGACTCATTAGCTCTTGTGCCTGTTACACCGCAAATCACGACCTCTGAAGCTGATGGCTCAGTAAACACCAGCCATGGACCCGCATTTGTGGCCACATCATCTCAGGTTATCTTTAGATGATAATTCCTTAAAGCTTCAAGACCTGGTTTGATTTTAAAATTGTCATTTTTCTTACTGGCCCAATAGCGAAGTGGTAATAAAAATATCGATTAAAACACTCAGAATGCTTGAAGTGTATCACTCACGTCTTAAAATTTGTCGATCATTGGTGATTTTTCCAAATTGATTATTTGATCATTTATTAATTGAGATACAGGTGAAGTTGGGCATGGGTCAGGTTGAATTCCCTTTAAACATCTGTTCTATAAAGTGTTTTCTATGATGACTTCCAAATTTATTTAGGCAAATAAACGCGGTGGAGTGTGCTTCTGCTTTGATGCTTATTGTTGCGGTTTTGTAGTCTTGAGTGTTGGAGACGAGCTAAATGATTTATTTTCCTGAGATGATATGGCCATATTTATGCAAAAATGGTCTTCAAATCTATAATAATGTAACCAAGTTTAGTTATCTGTACTAACCTTACCTCTTACTATTGATTGTATGCTAATGTGAATTTCATTCTCTCACACACGCACCCACAAATCTCACTCAATGAATTGGATCTATGTCCTTTTTTACCAAAGTAAAAGTTTTTGGTGAATCTATCATTTCCTGATTCATTCGAGCTTGACTTGTATAATACTGAACCTTTGGTGGTTTTCATAACGTTTGGACCATTAGGTGATCGCTTCTTCCTCTTACTGTCATTTTATGGATGTATTATAGAACAAAATGCACTCGTGGCGTTAAATATGTGGCTTTTTTTGCAGCCGTTTGACGATCCATTTGGGGATGGCTCTTTTAAAGCTGTTACTTCTACAAATAGTGTACCAGCTCAACAACAGATCATTATCTCCGCAAGTTCCGTCCAATTGAGCTCTAGTCAAAGTTCTGACCTGCCGCAGCTATTTCCTCTAAACACAACTACTGCGTTCGGAGGCACACAAATTCCCCAACAGGAGCTGTCAACACACAACCAGGATTTTGATATATTAGCTGATATTCTCCCGCCATCTGGATCTTCACTTCCTGTCAATTCACTAACTGGTCCAGTTCAATCTAACCAACCTGCATTGCAGTCGGGTTTTGCTTCACAACCAGGCCAGCCTTCGTTACAGACAACTTATCCACTTCAACAGGGACAGTCTGTTTCCATGACTTCGGCCTTCCCAGCTCATGCTGGTCAAGCATCACAGATGGGTTTTCATACTCAAAGTGGTCAACCTGCATCCCTTGCTGGCTTTCCTTCTCAAACGGGTTCTTCAGAGGCTGGTATTCAGACTCCTCTCATTGGTCAATCTGCAGGATCAAATGCTAATTTCTATGGGGGTCAATTTTCAAGTGCCCATGGTTCACAGTCAGTGTTGCCAGCTTCAACATTGTCGACTGCTATAGTTTCCCAACCAACAAAAGACAAGTTTGAGACAAAATCCACCGTTTGGGCCGATACTCTGAGCCGCGGACTAGTCAATTTAAATATCTCCGGGGGTGAGTTCCTGTAGTTTTAAATAGTCTCGTTTCATATAATATTCCCTCAACTGCACGTTTGACATTACCTTTTTTTTCCATGTGTAGCAAAAACAAATCCATTGGCTGACATCGGAGTTGATTTTGATGCCATAAATCGCAAGGAGAGGAGGATGGAAAAACCTACAGCAATATCAAATGTTACCATGGGTAAAGCCATGGGGTCAGGTTCTGGAATTGGCCGTGCTGGTGCTCTTAGGCCTCCTTCTAACCCAGTGATGGGTTCTGGGATGGGCATTGGTGGCACGACTGTCCAGCCCGGGATGGGTATTGGCATGGGAGGTTATGGTGTAAACCATCATCCCATGGGCATGGCTCAAGGAGTACATATGCAACAACAGACTGGTTTTCCTCCAGTTACCAGGCCTGGAGGATATAATTATAATCCCATGATGGGAACAGGTAATTTTAATCAACAACCATACGGTGGTGGCTCCTGATGAGCTTGAGCGACATTGAATCCCGGGAAATAGAGAATCTTAGAAACACCAGTTATGTTAGAGATGAAAGAGTTTTTGAAACCATTTATACAAAGTTACATTGAGACCTAAGTTTTGATTCAACACTTGCAATCTTCTGGTTTGCCCCATGTAGCGTATATGTGTATACTTTCCCTCAAGGATTTATCGTCATTGCTTTTTCTTGTGTTTGTTTTGGATAGAAATTAGTTGTTTAGGTGCTTCGCGGTATTGTTATCCATAAGCATATATGTATAAGTATATATATATTTTTTTTTATTTTTTTTTGTTTTGGTGACATTGCTCATTATAGATGCACCTCCTTGATGATCAATAAAATTAGTGTGATTCTTTTTCTTCCTCTTTTATTCGATTATTGTAATTCTTGCTTGATTCTTTCGTTTGGGGTAATGGTTTTGGTCATTCTTGGACATCTTATCTAGGTGTTTGATGAGTTAAAGCCAAATTATCAAATATTCTAGCAATATTTCGAATTAAATAAACATCAGAACTTCTCTTTGTTGAATGGAGGGGGCTTGATTGGTGTGGGCTCTAAAAGAGTTATCTTTTTATTGATGACTCGAATACCATACGAGCATAATGGCTTTTGCGAGAACATTCAAATGGATCATAAATTAACATCAATGAACATCAAACTTTGTTAATGTATCAAGGATGCATTATATATCATGAATAAGTGTTCATGAACATCAAACTTCTCCTACTCTTGTTGTCGGATTGGTTGGTGCTAGGCTTATAAAAGAGTTTTGTTTGTAAGGATGACTCAAATATAATATGAGAGTTTAAAAGATTGTATTGCAACAACTCTTAAATACATCAGATAAAAGTGTTGTGTCGACGACTATGAAATTACTTCCACTCTTGTTACCTAAGGAGGCTTGGATGGTGTCAAGTCTCAAACAAGTGTTCTCAATATTAAGATCAAACATACTAGAAGATTTATGTATTAAATTATAAATTATAAAGTGTTAACATTATCTATATTTCTCAAAATCAAAAGCCCAGGTAAGAGTATTATCAATTATATGTCACATATTAATTGGAACAAGCCTCTTAAAACTTCTGCGCGTGTTTAGATTCAACTCACTTCTTTAAATGTCTTATGTTAATCCGACATAAGCCTCTTTAAAATTGGGCAGCCGGGCACAGCTCGACACAAAGAAGAAGTTTTGTTTCTTCTTAGGCTTGACATGGTCGAGAGGTGTCCATCTAACATATTGGTTAGTATCAAGCACGACGGAGCCATCTTGTTACAATTTTTTAACCGTCCCCTAGTCATATCGACTTCGCAATATTCTTGTATGGGTCACAAGTATGAATCAAACATATAGCCCGTTTGGTCCCCGGCGTAACCGTGCCCACTTTTGGAGAAATCAGATTCTCCTCCGCCAGTCGGCCGTCTTTCAACTTCCACCCTGAACCCTTCACTGAACAATGAACAAAAGGGTACTCAGTATTGCTCTTTTTTCTCCAACTCTACCCTTTTACTCTTTCAAATTCTTCACCAGATTCCTCAGCACTGACAGTAGTCTACAAGGATTAGTAGACCCAGACCTCAATTTTCCTGGTAACGACGACTCTTTTTCACTCCAAAATTCTCAGGCCCAATCTGTTTCAGACCAAGACTTCACATTTATCAGGGACTCTTTGTCCGACTCTAAAGGTGAAAAGTTTGGGTCTGGTAAGTGCTCAAATGATGCTTTTACAATCATAAATGCTATAAGGACTAATAATGATGGGGTTGGAGACAAATCCCAGAAATTTCTTAGGCTATTCAGGGAGAAACTGAATGAGAATTTAGTTGTTGATGTGCTAAAAAATGTACAAAGTGCTGAATTAGGTGTCAAGTTCTTCATGTGGGTAGGTAGGCAAATAGGATATACTCATAGTTTAGCTGTTTATAATTCTGTATTAGATTTATTGGGTTGCGGTAAATATGACAGAATACCGAACCACTTTTTAGAAGAAATTAGGGATGATGATAGAGAAGTGCTTGGGAGATTGCTTAATGTACTGATTCAGAAGTGTTGTAGAAATGGGATGTGGAATTTAGCTTTGGAGGAGTTAGGGAGGCTCAAGTATTTTGGGTATAAGCCTTCAAGAGCCACATACAATGCGTTGATCTTGGTGTTTTTGGAAGCAGGCAGGTTCGACACGGCATTTTTACTTCACAGGGAGATGTTGCGTTTGGGTTTTAAGATGGACGTGCATTTGTTGGGTTGTTTTGTGCATTCTTTATGTAAAATCGGTAAATGGAGAGATGCTCTTGAGGTAATTGACAAGGAAGATGCTGTCCCCGATACAGTGCTTTATACAAAAATGATATCTGGTTTGTGTGAAGCTTCGCTTTTTGAAGAGGCTATGGATTTTTTGAATAGGATGCGATCAAGTTCATGTGTTCCTAATGTTGTGACATATAAATTTTTGCTATGTGGGTGCCTAAATAAGGGGAAATTGGGTAGGTGTAAAAGGATTCTTAGTATGATGATTACAGAAGGTTGTTACCCAAATCCTAAAATATTTAATTCTCTTGTTCATGCCTATTGCAAGTCTGGTGACTATTCTTATGCCTATAAATTGCTGAAGAAAATGGCGGATTGTGGTTACCAGCCTGGTTATGTTGTTTATAATATACTGATTGGAAGTATCTGTGGCAATGAGGAATTGCCAAGTCCGGGCGTGTTAGAATTGGCAGAAAAAGCTTATAGTGATATGCTTGATGCAGGAATAGTATTGAACAAAGTCAATGTCAGCAATTTCGCGCGATGCCTTTGCCAGGTTGGAAAGTATGAGAAAACATATACTGTGATTCATGAAATGATGAGCAAGGGATTCATACCTGAAACTAGCACATACAACAAAGTCATCGGTTTTCTTTGTGACTCTTCCAAAGTAGACAAGGCATTCCTGTTGTTCCGAGAAATGAGAAGGAATGATATTGTTCCTAATGTCTACACATACACAATTTTGATTGATTGTTTCTGTAAAGCTGGCCTTATTCAACAGGCTCGCTGCTGGTTGAGTGAAATGTTAAGGGATGGATGTACTCCTAATGTGGTGACATATACTGCACTTATACATGCTTACCTTAAAGCAAGGAAAATGTCTGATGCAAATGAGCTATTTGAGTTGATGTTATCAAAAGGATGCACCCCGAATGTTGTCACATATACTGCTTTGATTGATGGGTACTGCAAAGCTGGAGAGGTTGAAAGGGCTTGCCAGATTTATGCACGAATGAGGGGAAATGGTAATTCCCAAGAGGTAGATGTTTACTTTAGAATTTCTGATGGTAGCAATAAGGAACCGAATATAGTTACATATGGTGCTTTGGTTGATGGTTTATGCAAAGCACACAGGGTCGAAGAGGCCCGTAGTCTTTTGGACGCAATGTCGGAAGAAGGCTGTGAACCGAATCATGTTGTTTATGATGCTCTTATTGATGGCTTTTGCAAGGTTGGTAAGCTGGAAGAAGCACAGGAAGTATTTGCTAAGATGTCAGAACATGGATACAGTCCAAATGTTTATACTTACAGCTCTCTAATTGACAGGTTGTTTAAAGATAAACGTCTGGATCTTGCTTTGAAAGTATTGTCTAAAATGCTTGAAAGTTCTTGTGCTCCCAATGTTATTATCTATACGGAGATGATTGATGGTCTTAGTAAAGTTGGGAAGACAGGAGAAGCTTACAAACTTATGCTGATGATGGAGGAAAAAGGTTGTAAGCCAAATGTTGTAACTTATACTGCCATGATAGATGGGTTCGGAAAAGCTGGTAAAGTAGATAAGAGCCTTGAACTCTTACAGGAGATGAGCACCAAAGGTTGTGCTCCAAACTATATCACATATAGGGTCTTGATAAATCATTGTTGTGCTATTGGACTCTTGGACGAGGCTTACCAACTTCTAGAGGAGATGAAACTGACATATTGGCCAAGACATTTGGCAAACTATCACAAGGTCATTGAAGGCTTCAGCAAGGAGTTCATAATGAGTCTCGGACTAGTTGATGAAATGGGACAGAATGATTCTGTTCCCCTTGTTCCAGTATACAAAGTTCTGATTAATAGCTTTCAAAAAGCTGGAAGACTCGAAATGGCTTTAGAGCTGCATAAAGATTTTTCTGCTGTGCCATTCATTTCACCTACTCACATGAATACATATTATTCTTTGATTGAGAGCCTCTCCATTTCACATAAAGTTGACAAGGCATTTGAGCTGTACGCTGACATGATAGAAAAAGGGGCAACTCCTCAGTTGAGTGTCATTGTTAACCTCATAAAAGGGCTTATCAAGGTTAACAGATGGGAAGATGCACTTCTACTATCAGAAAGCTTATGTTACATGGTTCGTAGTTATATCCTCTTACTTTGTCTCATTTTGAAGTTTAAATTATTGATTCATACTGTATTCAGTTTTCATAGGTTGTTCTTGTGAGTTCTTTTACTACTTTTTAGTCCCAAGTACCTATATTATAAGAAACAAAATCACAAACAAAAAGAAAATGGATAAAAATCACTAAGAGAGAAAGTTGCCATGCCATAAAATCAACTGAATGAAGCTTTACCATCTTAACCATATTGTGAATTATACATGATTCTGAAAATATTGAGTTCTGAAATTTCTTTTTTCTTTCATTTTTCGACTTTTCAAAACTTTTTATTGGCTGCAATCCTTTTATAGCAATATTCTTTCAAGGAAACTGTGTTGCTGCATTGAAGCAAGCTTCTAAGCATGTTCTAGTTAGATGTCACTCACTCTTACATATCTGCGCTTATTCATGTAGCATCTGGTGCGGATGTATTGATTTGCTTATTTCTCAAATGAACTTCTACTACTGAGTATCAATTGCAAAAAGACAACCTTGTCTTGGCTGTGTTTAGTATAAGTTTTCATTTTCTTAACTTGAGCAAGAACCATAACTCAAAGTTCTTTGAAGTCACATGTTGAGCATGGGGAATGATAGGCTTTGTTGCATTTCGTGAATATACTGTTGGATGGATTGCCCATCTCTCATGTCTAGATTTATAAATATAATTCTTTCCCACATACCACTATCAACTGCTGATTATTTTTTATTGCGTCTATTTATCTGGATGTTGATTAATTGAAGATTTTTTATCTTTTTTATTTTATATTTTGATGTTCTTACATCACTTTCTGTTCCTTCAAAGCTGAAAGTCCCAATAAAACAAATTGAAATACAATTCTAGGTCTCTAATAATTACTAAGTTCTCTCCATTATACTTGTAGCATTCATTATCCGTTGGTGGATACATTCGGTAGCGCATAAATACCTATGTGTTTTTTAGAGGAGGTTGTCATCCTTGTCATTTCGGAACTTTAGAACCTTATGGTAGATATTATTTTAATATTGAATTTATTGTACCACATTCATTAATGACACATAAATGTAGATTTAACTGTCTCATGCCAAAGAATGTGAGCTTTTCTAGGCCAAACATTGTTTGTTATTAATACCCAAAATGCCTGAGGACTTCTGCAAAATCTTATATGCTCCAGTAAAGGCTGAAAGCATGTGAAATTGGTAATGAATATTTCATTTCATTTCTATAAAGGGACAAGCAGTGCTACCCTCTCTTTTCGGTGAATGATTTGCCCGCTTCCCCTATTCTATATGGTATATGAAAGCTAAACTACCTTGAAGATGCAAAATTAGTCGGAGCAGATACCAGCCTAACCTTTTGCAGATTGACCAGTGAGATAGTGGGGTGGATTCTGTGTTCTGTCAATCACCCTGCTATTATTTCATAGTTCAGACAGCTATAAGCTTTGTACATAACCCAAAGTTTTACAAACCAGTGCCTATATTATTATGCTTTGAAGACTATCGACTTGTTTTATGCCTGCTTTGCATTGTGCTTGTTGATGACCACTGCTCCCTCTACAGATCCATGCAATCACCCTTAGCAGTTGGCACAATCCCTGCACTGCTTCCCATTAATTGTGAGGGTAACGAGCATAGTCTACCTACAAGTATCAGCACTATGTCACCAATGGTCAACAATGAAAGCATTTGTCAACATCACATTAATGACATGACCATGATAAGAATTCTCGATGTTTCCTTTAGGCAACCAGTCTAGGGATCTGATCAAAGAGGAGTGGATTTTGGAGAAAGGGAATACTCTATGTTCTTCATTTTAATAACAAAGACATTGGCAAGTGTTTACCACTTGATCTAAGAGTTTAAGTCGTCAGATACAGGCATACAGCCACATGTATATTATTTAAATATTGTCTTCAATGCGCTTCCTCACATGTAGGCAGGATTTCCCATCAAAAACCTAACAAAAATGTGCACAATTCAGTGGGTTGCCAAGAGACTTGAACCCAGGACCACAAGACATTTGCCTGCACAGATACTATGTTAAAGCACTTGACATAAATGCTTAAGCTAGGGTCACATATATATCATTTAAATTCTCAATCACAAAAATTACCATTCAGTAAGTTATATTATTTTATTTATATCTTTAATTTTTGCTCATCCACTGATTTTTGTCAACTGTATTCTTAAACTGCACAGAATATACAATGGTTGTCAAATGAACAAACACCGAAGGGCGATCCTTAGTCTCATACCTCATGTGCACTCCTTTGTTACACATCCGTATAATAATCCATCACATTTGACTGAAGCTGGACTCTCAGAAGTGTGATGAAGCCATGTGCATGGAATATCTTTGGTACGATTCCTCATACTATCTTGCTGTGTTGTCTGTCATGTGTGAAGTGAAGGAACTTTATATGAATCGTATTTTCAAAATATGCATTTAATAACTTGCAGGGAAATTCTTGTGATCACAATTTTGAAGTGTTCGATTACCATAAATCCCAAAACGGAAAAAGGTAAATGTGGATTATTTTATTTCTTTTGTTCAAGTTGGGTGACAAATTGTTGGATTTTAGTTTTAGGTATAACTGATTGTCATAAACTTGAGCCAATTGCAGCTGCGTGAATCTGCATCTAGACCAGAAATTCCTTTACCTAACATCACTGGTGTACAATCTGAAGACAACATAGACATTGATGACAAAACTACAGGGAATTTGCCACCCCATTTTGAAATCTGTAGTTCATCCATTCTTTTCCAAGTCGATGGTATATGAAGTCAATTTGTATCATTTTCTTAAGGTAAGAGAACCGTTTTCTTAGTATTCTGCTGATGAGTTGCAGCCTATTAAAGCAGGAATGTTAGTGAGCGGCTATGAAGGATACTTATTTTCAATGTTACCTTTTTGTTTTCTCTTGTCACTGTATGCAGGTAACCTCCATTGTTTTGGGAAGAGTTAAACCTCCATTGACCGTTGGATTTTGATTACGTGAAAAATTTACTTGGAAAATAAGCGACGATCTCTTGGCCATAAAGAATCACTCAACCGTTGGATTCCAATGTTGTGAAGAACCTACTTGGAAAAATAAGCGGCGATCTCTTGGCCATACGAAGAATCTCTCAAGTTGGTACAATATCAACTAAGTGAAAAACTTTAGTTGTTCAAAAGTTATTTGAATATATACATTTTCTACTCATAATTGTAATATGCTCGAAACCTCATAAACACAAATTCAACGACTGTGCAGTTTGGTTCTTAAATTATCTACAATTTTCATAACTGTAGCCCAAATTTTGATGACCACTGACAATTTCTTCCACTCGAGGTTTTAAATAATCTACAGCATGACATATTCTCAAGGATACTAGACAATTTTTGCTCTCCAATTATTAGCAGTTAATTACAAGCTGCGCTAACGTTTACCAGACGATCCTCCGTTTTCAAACCGGTTCTTGAAACCGAGCATCTTGTTAAGTGCACCATCGTAGGCACGAACACTGGAAACCACAATATCCATTGCTGCTCCGGTTCCACTGGCGATAGAAAGAAACCACGTCATGTGTTGCAACCAAAGCTCTTTTTCGAATTTTAGAGAACTAAAAGATGACGAAAAGGCAAAATGGAACACTTCCATACCTGAAAGCACGATCGACAGTTTCTCCTGTCAAAGCATGCGTTGATGTGTGGCTGTCCTGCCCGCGAATCAGAACTCTAGTGCTGGCTATAGCATTGATGCCTTCAGTCAATGAATTCATGGAGTACTCAAGAAGCGTTACAGGAACCTGCAGAATCACAAAAAAAAACCCGGTTTTGATGTAGAAATGTAAATAAAAAATTGAACTGCTGCATTTCAAACCTTCACAATAAGATCAACTGCCTTATATGCTGCATCAACTGGCCCCGTTCCAACTGAGCAGGCAACATGCTCTGCACCATCCATGTCAATGAGTTTTACAGTTGCAGTAGAAAGGCCAAGAGTCCCACATGTAACCTGTCCATTAGGAGGCGTCCATCATGAATTGACTGAATCATCATTCTCGATTGAATGTAAATTAAACAATCAAGTTGAAACAGGGAGGCTGAACATGGACATACCTGCACATCTCCAAGTTTCCAAACAACTTGTGGTTGGAAAACTTCATCTGAAACCAGGGCAATCAGCTCGTCGTCGGTAATAGCCTAAAATACGATCAAAATAAATATGTGGATGGACATGAATGAATCCGCACTAGCAAGAGAAAATGTATGGATGTAGTTGTTATCCATCAATTGTATATTTCAGTTATTAGACACAAGATTTATTCATAATGATCTCCATGAAATTGCTTTTTGGATGAAATTTGAAAAAGAGGATTAAGGATTGCAACTGATATAAAATTCGAACAGGACGAAACTTGTGATCATCAAAAGGCAGCACTAAAATAACTTTCAAACATCACTTTGGATACGTCCCCAGGTGATCACAAAAAAATGCATTTCACCGAATATGTAACACCTGCCCCGACCATGGCCACCAGATTAGGACATCAAGACCCGGCATGGCCAATGCAGTATGCGTGTTCACAGGAGGTTGAGCCCCAACGTGAATTTCTTTTGTGTCCCAACTATTCAAATCCAAGACCTTACATAAGAGGTACTTAAGTAGAATGGAACAGAAAACTTTCATAGGTTTCTCTAGTAGAGCAGGGTTAACACAATGCAAACAAGTGTATTTCAGAATCAATCCCCTATATATACAATTAATCAAGAACAAAACTCCAAGTGGCCTCAGCAATTTATGATATACCCAAATACAAAAAATCATTACATTTAAGTATAATTCAGAATCTGGACCAAATAGACTCATCAAAGGGATTTATTTCTGCTTTCTATACTAAGAACCTACTAGCCTGGAAGTTTATCACATATACAGAAAGTAATTAAAATAGAATTAAGCTATACTTACATCTTGTTTCACACCATGGATGACATTCCCCCTTATGTGGCACAATCTAAGCAGTGATATGAAAAGGCATTGGGACAATTAAAAGATATGATTGTGCCATGTGTAAGAGTGTAAAAAAAGATGTAAAAAATTATGTGTAGCATGATTGATTAAAATAAGCAGAACTTGGAATCTGTAAAAAAAAAAGATCAGGGATTTGTACTGGGATTATTCTCTTCTATTTACCTTTATATTTTCTGCTACAGCTTTGAAACGCCAAAAGAGACCATCAAGTTCCTCACCTTCAATGTCATAACCAAGCTGCGAATGCATTTAAAGAGACAAGTTAATCTAGAAATTCGCACCTTATAAGATAAGCTAGCATGCTCAATCCTTCATGACAATGATTAAAATTGCAGTCTACCTCCAACATTTCGGCTTTCAAAGCATGGCGTCCACTGTACGAAGCGTTCAAAAAGGTGTCAATTGCATTAAGAAACAATTTCTATATATATAAAAACGTATAAGCAAGAGAGACAGATGAAGACGACAGTATCAGAATCAATTTTACATCGATAGAATTATAAAAAGATAACACTTCATATCAAGTATATGTAGAACTTTCAGGCACTGCCACTCAAAATCAACGACAAAAACATTAAAACTGAAAGAAGAAAGAAGTTCTCTATCAAATTTAGTGGGTGTTTGGAGGGGATTAAAATTAGATTTTTAATAGATTGTGATAGAAGTTTTTGAAATGTGTGGTTCAAAAGCTGTGGGACCATGAAAGATGTGCTTAATATTGATTGTTTGACTTTGACTTAAATTAAAATCTGATTTTAATTCGAAACAAGCTTAGACATAATATAGCACTGGCACAGTCTGCACATGATTTTCAAGGTAACAGAATGATTCCACTTTCTTTATCTTGACATTTTACCTTTTGGTTTCTCATACAATTTTCTCCACATCAACTTAATTTCTGCATTTGATTTTACACTACTATTCATAGAACCACAATAATGTTGCAACTCTAACTGCACAACATTTTATGCAAATAAGATTAACTCCATTTGAAACAGATTAACGCATTGAGATATTAGGTCCAAATTCTTTATCATGAGACAAGAACCCAAACCATTTTTTGAGTGACAATCTAAAGTCAGTCTACAGGTAGAGACGTTATTTGGAAACAAAATATGCATTTTGTAAACTGGTGTGAGCAATTTGAACAGTCGCAGGCATTTAAAAAATTACAAGATGAAAATAAAACAAAGAAAAGAAAAGAAAATCCAGAACAGAAAACAGCCCAGGCTATATGCCATTACAAATGTATACATGACAGAAACTTCAAGCGTACCTAAGTTTTCCAAGGACAATGCCAGATTCATTAAAACGATTAAGACCAATATCTTCGGGAGATATAATCTCATATGTATTTTTATTTTTGAGCATTCCGTCCTACATAAAGTTGAAGAAGAAAGAAGGATAAAACAAGAGAAGAATTAGGAAAAACATAATGCAATAATTCTAAAGTTTTAACTTAATAGTAGATATAGAAAACAAAATAACTATTTATGTTGGGACTAAACAAGAAACTTGATATAAATGGAAAATAATAATATAAATCTAATGCGAAATGCAGGAGAAAAAAGAAAAGACTGAAGTGAAACATTTAAAAAAACCACAAGCATGTAACCATGTTTTAATTCGTTGACACTGATAATGACAGTCAAACCTAAAGATTCAACTAACCTCTTCCTCTTGTTTCTAAAGGAATTGGAAAGTACGGTGCCAAGGAAGTAATACAAGTCGAACAGATAATTTGGGGTCTGTGTGCTGCAGTCTTCGTGTAATTGACAAATGAAATACAAAGTATAGCCCGTATTGGAATTTATGAAGGTTAATTAATTTCTACCTCTACTTAATTTTTCTGAAATAGTAATGTTTTTTGGGGCTGAACAGCATATCATGATTGCACAGGTGGTAATGACTTGTGATTGATAGGAGCAAACAGTTATAGACAAACAATTAAAGGATGAACCATACATAGAAGAAATGACATTTATGATGGACGGGGATGGTGATTGGATCAACAGAAGTTCAACCTAGCTGAACGATAAGCTACACATAAAGCCGACAGGGAAGCCCAAAGTGTTATCGCATTCCAGATTATGTTCATATGCACATTAAGTGCAATCGTTTCCAGTGTTTTTATGAATTAGGATTACATTGATATCAATGAAAACAGAGAGGGAGTGGAAACAACCATCTTTAGAATGTTACATTAAAGAATTCAGTGAGAAAGGGGTTTGATTGACATTTCTCAAAATATCACAGTGTTAACTACCCAAACTATAAAGAATAAAATTCTATGCATTTGACCGGCACAGGTTATTTGAAAATCATTTTTCCTCAAACTCATTTTCAATTATACATTCTCTCGATAAAATAATTTTGTACGTGGACCCATAAATTTTCCCTACTTTTTTAACCACGCATCTACCAAGAAATCATTTTCACTAGAAAAAATCTCACCCAAACTAACACTAGATGACCTTTAAAATGTAACTTATAAGACAAACCTGATGGATACCACTTTCATGAGCAAAAGCATTAGCTCCAACAATTGCTTTGTGGGGCTGCACGCGTAGCCCACTGTATTCTTCTACCTAGGAAAACAGTATTGCTCAATGCTATACAATTGAAACAACTTCAATCAAGGGAATAAAAATATTATCAAAAGAAGCATAAGATAGCACACCATTTTGCTTGCCATTGTAATGTGTTGAGTATTTATTCCCGTATAAAGACCACCCAGTAGTTGCTCTCCGCGGCATTTTAAGGCCATTACAACCTGCAGTGCAGGAGAGAGAAACGGGTATATATATTATATCTGACCAAACAAATACAGACACAGATTTAAAAACAGGTATAACATTGAAAATGTTTAATGACTTAAAAAACAGGTATGACATTGAAACTTTTTAAACACTATGAAGTGACACCTTGAGGCTGTGTGATGAACGAATACACTTTCATTGATAAGAATGCATTATAGGTCAATCCAATCTCTATTAACAAATTCATTCTGGGACCAAACACCATAATTTCATAATTTAATTAAATTCTAAGCTCCATCACTATACATATACACATGCAAACATAGATATGTACATACGTAAAAACATTTACGCGTGTATTTCTAGGAAATTATGTATCTACTGTGAAAGAAAACCATATATTAATTTCTTTCATATTTCTATAAGTGAATTTTTTACTGAGAAGTAGTGTTAATGTCTACAATTTTTATTGGTACTTTTGGTACACTAGGGTCCAAAGTTTGCAATAAAAAGCACTTGCTTGAGAGAAAGAAAAGGAAATTTATCGGCAGAAAAAAACTCACCTCCTCTAATGAGGCATTACCAGCTCTTTCACCAATACCATCAATGGTTACTTCTACTTGTCTTGCACCAGCATGTTGCCCCTAAGTCAAATGAATTCCAAAATAGTAGAATTGACTTGTTCTAGTATAGTTTATGCACATGAGCTAAAATTATGTACACCTCTAAGGTATTGGCAGTTGAAAGTCCAAGATCATTCTGACAGTGCGTAGATATAATCACACTATCAATTCCAGGGGTGTTGGCTTTTATGTCGGCTATTAGCTGTCCAAATTCAGGAGGTAAAGTGCACCCAACCGTGTCGGGGATGTTAAGGGTTGTTGCTCCAGCATTAATAACTTCTCCTAGAATTTGATAAAGGAACTCCCTGTCAGATCTGCAACAGATAATAAAGAAAATAAAAGGAGAGACGACATGAAGAAAACAATTTATGGAGAAGTTGTTGTTCCTAGTTATTAAGCAACCCAAGCACTAAGTTCGACTCTCTAAGGAAAATTAAACACAAATAATAATTCTTACAACATGGTTTTCACCAAATAATTATAAATGTTAATTTATATGAGCTCTCGAGTATGTAAGCATTTTCTTTCAGAAGGAACCAAGTGCCTACTCGTAATTGTAATTGCTGGCAAAAGAGCATTGTACAGGGATAATCGAGACATTGTTTGCACTATTCACCTATTGAGGTTTCAATAATATTTTAATTAATTTGATGAATATTTTTATTTTCTATTATTTTTCTGTAAAAGCTCTAAAGCACTCTTGTTGTCAAGTAAGTTCAAATTTTTTATTCTGTCACTCTCAGTCTGCGTCTAAGGTCTTGTCTAGAGAATGACTCGTATTCGTAATCCTCCAGCCCCTACCTGTTCTCTCTAATCTCTCCATTTCAGCATAAAGCAATCAAACACCACCATGACAACTTGCATGATGTGTTCGTTGATCTATTTTATTGTCCTTGCACAAGTAGCTAGGAGTCAACCTTTGGTAATCCCAGATGAGGATTCTCGTGATTTTTTATTTTTTTCTCAAGGAGCACCTGATCCTTCGTGTCCTTGTAATTCGAGATCCAAACGAGTGGCCATTCCCTCTAAATCGTGTGATTATACTGGAATCACTGCCTAACTTCATAGTGATTCCTACCACAATTGTACTGGCTCTTTGTCAAATGACTGGAAATTCCGACCCTATCACGGGTTAAACTATTGTTTTACAGATATCTCGAACCTGCTTTGCCCCCATTGACTAAGAAGGGGGTGAATGCAGCAGCTGTGCTTTTCAAAGGGCAACCTTTGGAAATCGATAACCATGATCTTTAACCAAACAAATTTCTACAAGCAAGATATAAGAGATTCATGTGACAAACCAAGGCCCCGAAAGGATCACTAATGAAATACCGCATTTAGAAGCCCATTTACTCCGCAATTTAGACAAAAATGGAATTGTGATGCTGGGATCTTGGGTAGAGACGGGGCATTTCTTGATTCCGTTGAACCTTCACTTCAGTATGCAGATATAGAATGGAATCACATATACTTCACGAACCTTCCGGCATCCTCAGGGCTAAATTCAACATCATCGCACCCCAGGCTACGCGCATGCGCCACCATACTCTTTGCCTTCTCAATCACCTGTTCTCTCGTCATTTTTCAACTTGAACTTCATGTGAATTTCACTGGTGGCTATGAAAGTA
>CAIGRP010102748.1:0-10228 GCA_903798385.1 Fraxinus cuspidata | reverse complement strand
TTTATGCAAATAAGTTGGTCGAATTTATCACTTCAACTTTTAGATTTTAGTGTGACGACAAACTAGACATAGGCTATTTCATTTGCTAAACGATCAATATTAAGTTAACGCCCTTATGAAAATAGTAAGAAAATTCGGGATGTTACAAAAGTGTTCTTTAATCAACACAAAAGTAGTTACAATTTTTTTTTCTTTTGGCTTTTGGGAGGGGTAGAGATATGAAAGAGGTAAATTGAATACATGATTTTACCAGAAATCATCATAATGTCTCTCAATGCAGGAGACATCTGAAGCTGTGATGGCAATCAAAGCACCACACCTGCGAGCCTCCTCACATGCCTTCCTAATCGCTTTGATTGTGTCAGGAAGTTCAAACAAATACCCTTCGACTATTAATATACGTGTTTTAGAAACCAGGCTGGCCAGGCAGGGATCATAGTGAACCCAAGATGATGTACCCTGATATAATCAAAGTGATAACATAAATGTGTGAGTATCTAATGCGTCTACTTCGTGCTTTTTTTAACCAATAGAGATTATGTAAAAAAACAAGAAAACAAATATCATGGCATTTTAAAATTCTTCAACAGTCTGCAAAGTGAGTCTAATGATATAAAAACTGGTTTCAGGAAAATGGAACGTAATTGACGTAGAATGCATCAAAAAACAAACAGAATTATAGAAGGGGAAGAAGAGAGAAGTAGAAATTAGCGAGAAAATATGTTTGCATTCAATAATCTAAGAGTATGTAATACAATGCATAGACCCTCTTTATATAAGGTTTCAAGTGTCCTAACTTAAGTAGGAAACAACTAAAGAAATTAAAAAAAAAAAAACTAGAAAAAATTTCGAAAATAAACCCTAGTTAGTCTTCATATATTTTTTCTAATAGGATACCCATCAAAAATACAAAATATGTCTCCACATTACTCAGGGTGTGACTTAATATATCTAGTCAGCAGAATATGACTAGCTAATCTTTAAAAATAATAGATATAAGCTATGACCAAAACCACAGCATATCTACATAATGGTTGCAGACTCATCCATAACAGTAGAAAATTCTACAAATTTGCTCCAATTTTCCTTCTACTGCCAGGAACTGTCACGTGCAGTTGAATTTGATAGATCAAAGCGATGATGGATGACCACATCATATTCATGTATTATTTTTAATGATGATGATAGTGATTATATATTAAAAGAAAGAAGATGATGTAACGTAAATTACAAATAACAACAATTAGCTATAATAATGAATACAGTAACATAAATGACAATATTATTGTGTTAATTTCATCTTAAAGCATAAATCTGACAAAAACAGTTTCTCTTTATCTCGTTTCTCCACTACACTCTCACAAATCCATAAGAACTGCTTGTATGAATATATGAACAGCTTCTCAGAACCATAACAATGCAGAATAAGAATTTTTTCTTCCTTCTTTCCTTTCGGAGCAAGGCAAATGAATGGTTTGATTATTTCATAGGATTTAGCCTCATGGAATCACTTAAAGAAATTTACAAACTTAATCAAATAGCAAGTTAGACCTCTGTCACTGGTACTGAAAGAAAGTCGCATAAAAAAAAAAGCATTCCGAAGTGTAAGTTAACTTTTACATGATAATTCGAAATCTAAATTTTAATGACCTGGTATGCAAGCATTGTACGTTGAGCATCTGGAGTTGTGAGAACAATAACTGTTCCTGTTGTTCCATCCTTCACAGGTGCTGAAAGGAAATTCACATTTGCTCGTCGGAGTTTTGATCTGAGTAAAGAAATCAGATAATGAGAAGGTCATCGATCACACACATTAGAGGCCATTAGCAAGATAAAAGAAATCATGCGTCACAAACCTAAGAAAATCCTTCCAAACTTAGACAATGCATAGCCAAAATGTGTTTTTCATTAAGTCCAGTAATAGTTACCTTATTTGTATGGACTGAGTTGAAGACTTTGAAATTCTCTATTTTTCACTTATGGTTTCTATATTCAAGCTTTTAATTGTGTATTTCATTAAGTCTTGTAATGGAAGTAGTACTTCCAATTTTACTGTTTTCAGATTTGCTTCTTCTCCTCTTGATGTCCTATCTGGAGGTGAGGTCGATGTCCCCCTCCCATGTGTAAGTGGAGGCATAAAAACCACGCTTATGTTTTGATGGTGTTAATGCAAACGCGCAAAAAAATGCGAAAGGAGGTATACCTGTAGAATCCACCTAATGGATCACTTCCCACACTGCCAGTCATGGCTATATTTAAGGCGGGCCCTCCAATGGGTTGACCCCCAAGCCTGGCCAAGGCCACCAAGCTATTTGAAAGAGATCCACCAGCAGCGGCTTTGTAACTGCATCCATCCATTGCCCGCAAAACTCTACCTCTTTCTTCATGATACACTACCTTCCTAGTACCCTTCTCTAATCCAAGTCTATCCAAAAATTCATAATCGACCATGCCAGAAAAATCGACCTACCATCATGAAATCAGAAAAGTAATTCATTTGATTCTCATAAATCAAATTAAAATATAAAAAAAGAAGCCCACATATAAAATGCCAATTACAGAAATCGCACCAACTTTTTACTAGAACAGGGTGCATAAGAAATGAATTAAGATTGTTAATCCATGTCACGTGCAGACTTGATACCTTGCTCCTTTCATTTGTAAAGGATTAAAGGTAGTTTGAACTGGTTGCTAACTGGAATTTTAAGGGTATAAACTCTGTCTGTTGGTGGATTGCCGGTGTCTGACAAGCGGGGACACTGTCCTCCATGCCACATGGCTTGTCCTTTTTTCATATTTATCTAAGCTTACAACACGCGAGGGAAATAACCTCAACACTTCAAGGACCAAGGTCATGGCAAGCTCCATATCGTAAACTTCGGAAAGTTAAATTCCGGAAGCTTTTAACCTTCTTGTAGCAAGTCAAAATAAAGTGAGATTTTTTACTTCATGTCCAATGTTTTATAATTACAACACTTCTTGATAACAGAATGTTTTATTTATTTAGCACAAGTAAAACCAAAGTTATCTTAATACAGCACAGTCACCCCCTCATATTCAGGAGATCTCACTTTAAAATATACAAAATAGAGCTAGAAAAATGTTTTAAATGTCTGAGAAATAAAAAAAGGTACAAAAATGGTGATAAAGCAAAGTGTCTCAATACTAAGTTCAAGAGAAAGAAAGAAACTATTAGCCGAGTGATGCTGTATCATTGCCAGCTGGGCGTTGGACAATGAATCAGAGGCGCAGTGCCACCAGTGATGATTTATATTAATGATCAGTATCATTACTCCTATTAGCCATGTTGGGCCCGTGATCGGTGAAAGATCAACTCAAACACCAATTCTGGAACAACAATTTTACTACCAGGGCTAATGTATGCTACTATATCTCCCATTATGAGTTCATATATAACATTAAATTCCACAACTTTGCACAAGTTATTGAAGTGGTGGTTATTACTACATTGTATATTCAACCTAATGCGAAAATCCAAACTTTCTCCAGCTCCCATAACATAGTACTTAACCTCAGGCTTCAAAAATTGAGTTATGATATAGTACGTGAAAAACATGGGAATTACCATAGCTTGGCCGAGTCCCAAAACGTCCCATCTGTCCGGCAGAACAGAAGGACCCCAATCATGTTCGTGTTCATCCTCTTCTGTCTCCACAAATCCTACTCGTCCTCCACTGTCCTCTTCCTCTTCTTCGTCGTCCGTATCACCTTCTAATTCATCACCAGTAGCGTCCAAAAAATTATCCGAAACCCCAGAGAAATTGGCTTTGGTGCCAATCGACATAGAAAGATATCTGGGATGATTAAACAATCTACAAGAGTACTTGTCAGAAGAAGAATAAACATTGTAATTGGTGTTGTTGCGGTCAAAAATAGTAGAATTAATGGCTGTCCTGAAGAGGAGAGATGAAGAATCGGAGGAGGAAAAAAGCGGGGAAGAAGAGGACAATGAGAGGAGAGAGAAAGCCATGCTTTACGGTGTGTGTGTGTGTGTGTGTGTGAGAGAGAGTTTTTAGGGTGAGGTTGAGGGTGGAGCAACGCCCATACAACGCCACTCCTGCGGCTGACGCCTTTGTATTCAATTTTATGGACCAGCTTTATCTTCAACGCGCCGTCTATTCCGTACTTTTTTATATTATACCTGTTTTACCCTTTATCTTCTTCTTTCTTTTATTATTAGGAAAATTAGTGGAAATGGTCCTCCTAACTTACGGTAATGTCCGATTTGGTCCCTAACATTGTTTCCCTGGCATGGACATCATCATTGAAGAGCAAATAGTCACTTTTCATGATTTCCGTCCATTTCACCGTACCATTAAAAATTCAATACTTTTTCAACTTATTTTATCTTTAAAAAAAGGTTGAACCCCAACATTCTCCCACCGCTTCATCTCTAAAGCATTGTGGAGGAAATAAATCGCGGGATGCGTCTCAATAGGTTAGGGTATAAGAGCTGTCATATTGGTGCCCACAAAGAGTCTTCCAATTTCATACCTTGTAAAAGGTCGAAATCAAACTCTTGCACTACGACTGCCAGTTCAGCAGAGACTACCCCACTCTTGTCATTTGCACCACTGAGTTATATCTCGAGGGGCAACTTATTTTATCTTATTAACTAAATGTAAGGCAGTGTATTCCTTTTAACCAAAATATTGAAATTTAAAAGGTCAATTATGAAAACCGTCGAAGGGACAATTTGTGCACATAACAATAAATTGAGACTTCGGTGCAAGAAAAAAATGTTAGGACCGTAATCGCACAGACTACCACTTGCGCCAATTTCTCATATTATTTGGTGAAAATTACAATTGTAGTCCTCGTATTTATGAAATAGAGCTAAGTCTTTTGTTTCCATTCTAACGATTTTTTTGGAATTCATATAGATAATAAGTACTAATTAATATGAAGTTGATAATTTAAAAATAACGAAAAAAAATTGGAGCTACAAGTAAAAAGTAATATAAAAAGTTGGGTACCTATATTACAATTAAAATGCATTGTGAATATAATTTTACCATTAATAAAACTGATATGGGAAAACAACAACTAAACAATAGAGGGTTGAATTCAGGGATGTCCAAAAAATCCGTTAAACTCAATACCCGCGAGACCCCGTCGGCAGTCTCGAACGGGACGGGGATTACCCGCTTAATCGGGTATTCGGGTCGGGAACGGAGCGGGGACTCCGTCTCATTTAATTTATTTTTATTTTTTTAAAAAAATTCAATACGTTAAATGGAAAACTCTACGAAATTTCATTAGTTCTAATAGAATATGACAACTAAGATCATTTAAAGAATGTGACAAACAATAAAAAAACCTTAATTTATCAAATATATTTGAATAATTGAACTTTTATATAAAAAAAATTAATTTAAAATTTAAATATATATTAATGTTTCACTTTAATGAATGTGGACAATAAAATGAACGGAAAGGAAATTACTCGGTGGGGGAGGTTGCCCCCACCCTAACCCCCTGTTGCCATTCCTAGTTGAATTGAAAAATATTAATTGCTTATTCCAAATCGTCAACAAATTCAATGTTCGATTTTTGAATTTGAAACATAGGAGATTTGAGAAAAAAGTATATGGGAGTATTGAACTACTGAATAATTAATTAACATCCTTGTCTGGTTCAAGAATCCAATGTAAATAAATCTGGAAAAAAAAAATCAAACTTTTAAAATTTTATTGGGGGCCGACTTGATGGCTCCCTGCTAATATAGTGTGCCATCAAATGTAGCATGCATACAACTGTACATTTGGGCGAGTCAGTAGGCTAGCACACTGTAACTAACCGATTCGTGAACCAACATGCTCACCTGTGTTTGGTGGTGTTACATTACATTACTCGAGATATATGGGTCACTGGTGAATTCAAGTTAATGCTCTAATTTTTTTATTTTTCTTTTGCAAATTCTTTTATATTGCACTTAAAAAATTGTAAATTGACTCAAAATTCGACGTTTTCGTAGATAATAATTTCTACTCATTTATTATTCTCTTGATGATATTTTTTATTTTTCACTTTAGTCTTTAAAAATTAAAAACTTTATTGCAAGTTATGAAATTTCAAAACCTCGAAAATAAAGATCCACGACATATTATTTATAACATCGAAGGATTACATGACTAAACTCCTAGCGCTTCACTTTATGATGGGAGGTAAGAAAGGATCAATTTAAAAGTACATAATTAATTCAAGTGGTGAGAGCGAAAACATATAAAGTTAAATCATCTCAATTCAAGCCTTCTTTCAAGAGATGAAATTTACCCTTTTATTAAAACGAAAGATTCTAGAGTAGCATGTCGTTAAGTTAAATGTTGCATTAATCACTGAACTTATACCTTTGTCACGATTTACTCACTCAACTTTAAAATGCTTTTGAATGATCACTGGACTTTAACACATTACAATTCATCGCTAACTCACAATGTTTCATTAGTTATTGAACTTATACATCCCTCGCATTTTATTCACTGGACTCGTACTTTCGTCATACAATGCACATTAAACATACTACCGAATGACCCCGAACTTTACTTATTGAATCCAATTATTCAAAAATTGAAAAAATTTGAAGCATAAAATACAATACACACGACGCTATTATTTTATCTTGAATTACCTTGTGGCCACACTAAAAAAAAAAACTATATTTTGTTAGTATTGATTAATATTATTGATTCTAAATAAAAAAATGCATAGTCTGTTTGAAATAAAAAAATTATTTTCTTGACTTGGGTCCACGATCTCAATCAAAATAAAGATATAATTTCTCTATTTTATTGTATCAACATAAAGAAACATTATGATCTAATCAAAATTTATGACAATTTGAAGCGTCACTATTCTTTGTCCTTGAGCACAATTTTTGACGACTAGATAAATTACGTCTTCTTGACCAATATTAATATTCTCATCTTAAATTGAGATTCTCATTATCTAATTGATATTTTTTTATTATAGGTCAAATTTCACATAAAATCAATTTTACTCGAAAAAATCATGGAAATTAGTGAACATTTAGAAGCATTTTAAAGTTTAGCGAGTAAAGCGTGACATATGTATAAATTCAGTGGTTAATGAAACATGGTAAATGAGTGATAAAGTGTAACATGTTAAAGTTTAGTAACTACTCATAAGTACTTTAAAGTTCAGTAAGTAAAGTATGACGAAGGTATAAGTTTAATGATCAATCAAAAGTATTTTACAGTTCAATGACTAAAACGTGACATGACATGAGTATAAGTTCAGTGAACAATGAAACATTTAACTCTATGTCATTGGTAGACCAGTAGAGAAATTCCATTGTTTTTTCTAAGGAAACATTGTATCAGCGGTCCCTAACATTTTGAATTTTTGCATCATTTACCTTAACTTTCAGTTTGTGCAATAGAGATCCCAAACCTTTGAAAAATTAGCAGTTGAGGTCCAAATGGATGAAATCATCCACTTGACTGTTAGTTGACCAGAAAAATTGATTTTATCCAAATATAAGAAGGGTAAAATGATAAGTTTACAAATTTAACCTAAAATAATACAAAATTTCCCCCTCTTCCAGATCCATTCTCCTTCACGTGTCGAAACGATGTAAGGTGTCCAACTTATCTAGCGATTAGTTACAAGACCCATTCAAGAATTTGTAGAACTGGACTAAGGTGACCTTTGTTGCAATAGAGATCCCAAACCTTTGAAAAATTAGCAGTTGAGGTCCAAATGGATGAAATCATCCACTTGACTGTTAGTTGACCAGAAAAATTGATTTTATCCAAATATAAGAAGGGTAAAATGATAAGTTTACAAATTTAACCTAAAATAATACAAAATTTCCCCCTCTTCCAGATCCATTCTCCTTCACGTGTCGAAACGATGTAAGGTGTCCAACTTATCTAGCGATTAGTTACAAGACCCATTCAAGAATTTGTAGAACTGGACTAAGGTGACCTTTGTTAACCCTTGCTAAGGATTCACCTCCTACCTTACAGGTTGCTACCTGTAACAATGGCTGAATGTACAAGTTCTCACTCTCCAATATGGCCCTCAAAGGTACAATCCTGCCTTATTTGTCAAATTGCACAAATTTACAGGCTCTGGACCTCTTGTCCAAAGCATTGATCGGCCCTATTCTTTCGAAGTTTCAGTATTTGGTCAATTTAGCGGTTCTAAATCTCTCATCAAACCATCTATCTGGCTCAACAACAACAAGAAAATGACTATTGATTGTTCCTAAACTAAAACTAGTTCCATTACCACTGCTAAATTACGCATATTGGCTTCACTATGATTTACTGTGGATAACATACTGTTGAATATTTAGGCTTCAATCCTTTGATTTCCAAGCTCAGTTTACCAACCAATCGACCCAAAACCTTCAAACTACTCATCCTTTGGTTGCTTACAATTGCATTAACTTAGGATACAAAAAGGGGGAAGGTGTTTACAGCCACAAAGGCTAAGGAATAATGAAAAGATAACAAGACAAGCTACAAACTGGAAGCACAAAGCACACATACGAGGCAGCCGAGTCTTTCTCTATATTTCAAGGCAAAACACACTTCCAAATGACCAAGCCAACAACAGGGAAGTTTATAGGATCACTTAGGGCATAGTAATGGGCCGGCCCAACAAGGAAACAATAAGTGGGCCAAATAAGCTATCCACTAAGTGAGGAATCGGGTCATGAGCAACTCTAATTAATTAGATTGCTTCCAATGGCCTCGAATAGTTTTAGGGTCGGGTCATCAATCTTAGGTGTAGATATAATACTTATCCAACATCGATTTTACATCATCGTCCGGATTTTTTGGGTATCAAAACCCAACAAATCTCCACCTTTATTCCCAATAAATTTGCAAGCAACCAAAACACATAGTTTATACTTGCACAATCAAGATAACCAATAAAACTGGTATCATGGACCTTACCTCGTGGTTCGAACTCGGAACACATAACATACATGCTTCATATACTCACCAGGTCTAAGATCAAGAACAACCAAATAGAAGCAAATAATCACAGTAATCAATCAAGAGCAAATAAACATGCGATGAAGATATAATATAAATGATAACACATAGATCTTTTCAAACATGTCCACACAGAACAATAGATTAACACCAAGTTAATCGAACACACCGTCAACACATATGCAACAAATGCATAAATGACCTCACGAAAAGATCTCATCACACTTATCATATCCCATTCCGTGTTGCTCACACCTTGAGAACACATATTTCACCTCATCGCCCACCATGCTCACTAGACTAATCACTCAAAAAACACATGTCTAACTGATAAGCCTCTATAGATCCTAAGTTCTCGGGATAATCATCTATCACCACATCACTTCTCCCAACCTACGTGGATAGTGGATCTCCACCTAACAGAAGTGATAGAAGTGTGTATCTCGCACTCCACCTGATCAGGGTTTTTTACAGATAAAGGATTCCAGACATTTGATCACCTCTCTACTCGCGATCCAAATGTCACATTCCACATCTATGGTACAAACTACTAATGTACCCCTATGCATCTATACTCCACCTTACCAAAAGACACACACACCCACACACACACTGCTAATGCATCCTAATCCACTATGCATGCAAACAATTACACAAAGTAATAAGATCACTCCAATTCATGCCAATGCACATATCAAACACATTGAAAATGTGACATATAATCATGCAATCGAATTAAGCAATCACACACATGCAGAAAGGATTACACGCGGATGCAAATGCAGTAACTAGATTTACACTCAATAAACTTCACCAGGGTCATCACTCGACCCTATAACCAAGTTCGCATCACCTCTCATCTTACCACTCTGCTTATCTTTTTCTTGGGACAGTCCCTAATGAAGTTTCCAGTCTTACCACAACTGTAACACCGTCTACCACTAGACTTATCCCATCTCTTGCTCTTCTTCTTATCACCCTCATCACTACTCGAATCACCATTGTCTTGAGCTATACTCAAACTCATCTGCTTAAACTTCATTCTACTCTTTGTCATATGCAACTTATCGTTTCTCTTATCTTCTTCTTCATTCTTAATCTCCATCTCCTTACTCCTAAGGGAATCGATGACAATCTCTGGAGTTAAGGTGTCCCTACCATACTTAATCACATTCTTAACCTCTCTATATGAATCAAGCATGAAATTAAGCAAAATAATAGATTTATACGTTTCA
>CAIGRP010102747.1:6353-17362 GCA_903798385.1 Fraxinus cuspidata | reverse complement strand
AAGGACCTTTTGCGCAATGAAATGTAGAAATAAGGGTGAAAATGCCAAAAAATGAAAGGTATGGACGTTTTCCATAATAACAATGAAAGGTGGGGACGTTATGCGCTAATTATCCTATAAAAATTGTTATCTTTTAACTAATTTACTTTGAGTACCGCTATTTTCATCCACATTTTTTTATAAATCTATCTCATTCTAAGTTTATCCATATTAAAATTTTAAAATAAAATAAAAAAAAACTATTTACATCCACGTATTTCAATATTGTCATTAATTTAAATTAATTCATTTAAATACTATATATCCATACAAATTTTATATATTCATCCTACTTTAAATACATCACTAACATTATAAATCCACATGATCTCTAAAATCGTAAACTCTTTTAAACCAAATGAACGAAATAAGAACAAAGCTCAATTGATTGAACATTCAATTACATATATTATTCACTTAATCACGTTAACAGTGTTTATTAGAAGTTTTATTGTACAATCAAAATAAGACAAAAAAAAAATCTAAATAAATGTAAATAAAGAAACCAAAAAAAAAAGAAAATCAAAGTGCCCAAATTCAAGCACGATATCACAAGAACGCCACTAAAACACATAAATGTCTTAATGCATTAGGGAAAAAAATAAACTACAAAACACAATAAAAAGGTAATCCTCATTTTCCAAATTCCTCTTCATATATTGCTATGTCTGTATACATTTTTATTCCAATGGCTTCTCTTCTATTGTTTACTAAATTCTTTATCTATTGAAGTTTTGAGTATTGAAATTCTTTGAACATATTTATTTAATTTTCTTTGGTCCATTAGAGTTCTAGTTAAACACAAACTCTAAAAGAATATAAAAAGATTTAGGATAATTTAATGACAATAAAAATTAGTGGATGGATTTTAGAATTATATATTTCTATTTAGTTTTATTTATATCTATATAAATAAATTTACATAGGATTTAAAATATACTAAAATATTATTTTAAAAGTAGATGAATATAAAAAGTGTGGATGGAAATAACGGCACTTTTTACTTTTATTTTGAGAGAATCGTGTTCATAACATGTTATAAAATAAAGAAGAAGAGTAGAACTAGAGAAGTCTCATGTTTATAAGAAAAAATTAAAAATAAAATGGTAATAAAATTAAGACGGCATGGCATAATCGACATTCAATAAACATATTATCTACGACAGCTATTACTTGTCTTCATGTGGCCGGCTGTGCATTATTGGGTTCAAGATTGTGCATTCCAAATCTTGATTTTTCTACAGACTAAGGATTATCTGAAATTTGGTACAAGATTGAAGCAATGTAATGGGTTCTCATGGAGCAACAATACCTCCGCATGTGCTCATATTTCCTCTACCAGTTCAAGGCCATGTGAATGCCATGCTCAAACTAGCCGAACTCCTTTGTCTTTCTAGTCTCGATGTTACATTCATGGTCTCTGAGTTCAGCCACAGCCGCCTCCTCAAGCACTCCACCGTCGTTTCGCGTTTCGAGCAGTATCCTGGGTTTCGTTTCGAGTCCATTTCCGATGGGCTTTCCGATGATCATCCTCGAGCGGGGGAGACAGTCATGGACATCCTGCCGTCGACAAGAAACATAACAGGACCACTCTTCAAGCGGATGATGGTTGAGAAGAATTTATTGAGTTCCGACACCCGAAGGCCAGTTACTTGCATCATAGCTGATGGGGTCTTGAGTTTTGCCTGTGATTTTGCAGAAGAGAAAGGAATTCCCCTTATATATTTTCGTACTATTAGCGCTTGCTCATTTTGGGCTTATTTTTGTATACCTGAACTCATTGCAGCTGGTGAAATTCCCCTCAAAGGTGTCGTATTTTACTAACAACTTAAAACTTTTTAGATGAAATGATTCAACACAAATTGAATTTTCTTTTCATGATGAAATTTTGCAGCTGGTATTAGCAAGGATCAAATAGTAAAAAGCGTGCCGGGAATGGAAGGTTTTCTAAGGTACTGTGACCTGCCTAGCTTTTGCCAGGTCAACGACATCGATGAGCCAAAGCTTCACATCATCGAATCCGAAACTAGACAAACCACGAGAGCTCAAGCAGTCATTTTGAACACTTTCGAAGATTTAGAAGGTACAATAGCATCTCATATACGCAAGCACATACCAAGACTCTTCACCATTGGACCAAACAATGCCCACCTGAAGTCGAGACTCGCACAAAAGGAGTCTGAGAAATCCATTCTTTCATCAAGTTTTTGGGAAGAAGACAGGAGTTGCATCGATTGGCTAAATGCACAGCCACCAAAATCTGTAATCTACGTCAGTTTTGGAAGCATAACAGTTGTGTCAAGAGACCAGCTATTGGAGTTTTGGCATGGACTGGTGAACAGTGGGCAGAGATTCTTGTGGGTTATGAGGCCAGATTCCATTGTAGGTGAAGACAAGAAGAATCAAATTCCAGTAGAATTAGAGGAGGGTACAAAGGCAAGGGGTTACATGGTGGAATGGACCCCTCAGGAAGAAGTACTGAACAACGCTGCGGTGGGTGGTTTTTTGACTCACAGCGGATGGAACTCGACTCTGGAGAGTATTGTAGCTGGTGTGCCAATGATATGTTGGCCATATTTTGCTGATCAAACGATAAACAGTAGGTTTGTGAGCGAGGTTTGGAAAATTGGGTTCGACATGAAAGATACTTGCGATCGAGATATTATTGAGAAAGTTGTAAGAGATCTTATGGAAGTAAGGAAGAATGAGTTCTTGGAAAGGGCAGAAAATATGGCAAAATTGGCAAGAAAGGCTGTTAATGAAGGTGGATCATCATATTGCAATTTTGACAGTCTTATTGATTACATCAAAACAATGGTCATTTGAGTATGCCATCCAGAATCTTTCGGTTGGCAATTTGAATAAATCATTTAGTTGAAAGGTAGCTTAAATGGTGCTTCAATTTAACTTGTACTCTCTTCTGAAATTTGCTACAACATAATGGCATCTCATGGAGCAACATTACCTCCTCATGTACTCAAATAAATTTTAATTCAATAAACCCGTGTTTGTGCGATTTGATTTTATTGAAAATTAGATTTTTAATAAAATATATGATTAAAAAAATGATAAAAGTTATGCATCCCATTACATGTATAGTTAAGATTAATTATTATTTTAATTTTAATTTTTATCAATTTTTTGACAGAGGACTTGAGGTAAGGAACCAAAAATCAATGTCCAACAACCTGGCAGGCGGAATGGTAAAGTCCAATCAATCATGCTATGTACAGGCTCAATAATTTTTTTTTTTAAGACAACACATGCATAATTCCATTGATTGTTGGACCGAAATCAATTTCCAATTCTCCAAACACAATTTTACAAGTCAGCGTGGCAAACATTCACCGTACAAATGACTTTTTCCACGTTGAATCTATTATTACCTCAACGCATACTCCGCCTTCGGGTTTAGAGTTTTGCTACACTTCAATTCTAATTGACATTTTGATTTACATTCAATCATGTGGTACGATTTGCCATTGATTTGATCAACACTTAAAATAATGAATGACCTTCCTTTTGAAACCTATTAAAATGTCATCCAAGATGCAAATAAAGAATGTACAAGTAAGTTAATTCTCGAGCGTATTTACTTTGCCATGACCAAATGAATGTACAAGTTGATTAATTCTCGAGCTTATCTACTTTGCCAGAGCCACATTTGGCCCTATCAATGTCCAACTTTTCTTATTTCGAAATGAATAACATTCTAGAAGCAAATTATTTTAAATGACGTGATTCTGTTCATCTAACACAACTCTTCTAGAAGCTTTCAGTCAAACAAAGACTTCCTATAGGGTACTGAGTCAAGATACGAAACTTGGAAATCTGGTCATTCCATTCCGCGCAGTGTAGCACTGCTCCTCCACCTTCTGCGGTGTTTCAAAAAATATTCAAACCAAGTTGAATAAATTCATTCATTGTTAACCACCAATGGCTACTTTTTATTACCGATCAATAGATTGATACTCTCCTCTACATTGTCTACACCACTCTCATCAGAGCGTACTTGAATCTCTGTCAACCTCGCACCACCTTCCTCTTTTTTTTCTACATGCTTCACCATCAAGCGCCACCTAGAGATGTCAATATGGCTCATCAGCTAAAGTGATTCGTGGCTCGGCCCGGAAAAAGCTCGAGCTGGGCCGGCTCGTGGCTCAGTGGGCTGGGGCCTAGCCCCATTTTAGGGCGTCAATTCTAGCCCGAGCTACCCCGTGGCTCGTCATTGGCCCTTGACGAACCGGCTCGAGTCTTTAAAAAAAAATACATCTGCCTACTTCTTATTTATTTTAAATTTTAAGTTTTTTTTTTTTACTTTTAGCTGTATCTTTTTATATGTTAATATTTAGTTATTATTTATAATACGTATAAATTGCACAAATTTTAAATTTATTAAAAAAAATTTTAGATTTGTAACGAATTAAAAAAAAAAAAATCGAGTTGGCTCAGCTCGCTAAGACTCGAGTCGAAAGCACAGGTCAAGCCAAAATTTTTTGGCCAAGCTTTTGCTCAGCTCGGCTCATGACACCCCTAGCTCGGCTTGGCTCGTCCCGTCCCGTCCCTAGCGCCACCCAATAACCAACTTTCCCTTCTGTCCTCAAAGCCATAACCTCTGTTTCTTATCCCATTTGGGTTTTCCTGTGTGTTGTTGCTTTCATGAACAGTGTTAGAAGAGGGGTAGTAGACGATCCTTTTGTATAAATGTCTTTGACGACTGTTTACTGGCTAATGGGGAATTTGAGTAGTGCGTGTAAGGTGTTTGATGAAATGCCTCATCCTTGTATCGTTTCGCAGAATGCGATGCTTGGTGCTTTTTTGGGAAAAATGGGGCGATGGGATTGGCTGTTTCAATGTTCTCAGGTATGGCAAAGAGAGATGTTTACTCGTGGACAAGTGTGATCGGTGGGTGCGGGAGAAACGGGTAATTTAGCGAGGCTGTTGGGCTTTGCCAAAAAATGATGGCTCGTGACGATGTAATCTGTGGCTATTTAAAGACAAACGAGGCTACATTTGTTGGTGTTCTCTCTTCATGTGCGAATCTGGAAGATGGCTACCCGTTAAATCAAGGAAACAAATATGATAGAGAGAGAGTTGAGTGATTTTATAGGCACGTTGTTGATAGCATTCTATGGGAAAATGGCTAAGGCTATGCCATGAAGTTGTTAAATTCTATGGCTGTTAAGGAGGTGTGCACTTGGAATTCTATTATTTGCTCACTGGCATCGAATGGGATGTAAAGGCAAGCCTTAGACATGTTCGAGAAGATGAAGACTCGGGCTTTGCAGCCTAATGAAGTCACATTTGCTGGGGTCCTATCAGCTTGTGCTCGTGCCAAGTTTGTGGACTTGAGTTTGGCGCTGTTTCAATCAATGCCCATGACTTTGACATTGTTCCAAGAATGGAACACTATGGAAGTGTAGTTGATCTCTTGGGAAGAGCCGGGCTTTTGGAAATAGCCTGATATAGAAATTCTGTGGTGGTTCTCACCATACTTCGTTTTCACCCTGCTTCGTCTCTAGCAAAAATGTTGAATATTATTTTCAGAAGTGTCTGGGTTTTAGACTGTCTGTCAACTTATTGCTACATCCTCCTTCCTAGAGGCTGGGACTAGCTATCAAAAACACAATCTTACCACACACACATTCTAATTGACATTCTACTTTACATTGTATCATGCAACACACAATTTTACCATTGATTTCTCCAATACTTAAAACAATCAATGACCTCGATTTTGCCACCTATTCAAATGCCATCCAAGTTCTACATAAATATCATACAAGTAGCATAATTCTCAAAAATATAGCCAGTTGAAATTTGAAACGTGGATGGATGTTGTCATCAGATTTGATGTGGCAGAGTTTTAGGGTTGCTGCCGACCTACCATAACCTTCTCATTTATTCAGGTTTGAAAATGGCTATGGAAAACATAGTTGAAGTTAAAACATGGAAGTACATTCGTAAGGTTACCTTGTGCTCAGTGAATTTTGATGTCATCCTTCAAGGAGAAAGATCCACTTACCAGACGAGTTGCAAATATCTCTCTGACTTGGAGTAGTAATTGCCAGTAATTTCAAAGACACTGTCGAAACAGATAGAATCTGATGGTTTGCGCAATATTAATCAGAATCAAGGAAATTTGTGAACTCTTCAACAGAAGGGGTAAAAGAGCCAGTTTACTGAGTGCCTACATGTATTTTGGGGCTTGAAGTACAATGTACTTCAAATCAGAGTAAAAATGAGAATAAAAAAATCAAAGTTTAGCAAATTCAAATTGTTTGTAAGTTGAACTTATTTAGAAATCAAGAAATCAGAGTAAATGTTCATGTAATTACTGATTTCTATACTGTAAATGTATATGTATACGTAGTCAACTAACTTCTATTCAGAATCTTACATTTCATGTACAAAAGTTTTATTTGTCAACTTCTTCTGGCTCATACCATTCAGATTATGGTTCCCCTCATCAGATTGTTCGTGGTTCTATACTTTATCCACTCCTGCAAATAACTAAACAATAGAAGCAGCGTGATCTGGAAATACTAATACATAGACTGAAAATATAAATAGTACAGTATCGTGTGTATCTAACCGCTACCAAGAAAAAAAAGAAGAGAGAAAACAACAGGAAAGAATAGGAAGAGTATTGTCTCAAATTTTTACCTGTCATGGAAAGCCATTTACACGGTCTTTCAGCAAATTTGGTCGCTTCGTTTGCAGACTAAATAGATTCCTTTGAACATGGATCTGTAAAAAACAGACATTGTAGCTATACAAGATCTAACTCGTACATAAAAAAAGTGATTGAGAAGTCAAGAAGGGGTTCCAAAATCAATTATTTGTAATTGCAAGATACAGTGGATTCACTCAGCTATATCCACTCGCAATAATAATCAGAAAAAGATCAATGAAATACTTTACTTTAGAGAGCAATAATCATCAGAAAACACAATAATATACTTTCAAGAGCAATAATCATCAGAAAATGAGCAAAACAATTGGAGAGCGACAATGAAAGAGTGCAGAGAATAAGTACCCAGAAAAATGATCCCTGATAGAATATGCTGCATTGTGACAAATAATCAGCAGATCAGCTATGTAATGTTTTCCGTTGTTTCTTAATTTGACAAGTCAAATATTGATACGAAATCGTTCGAAAAGGGGATGCAAGCTCATGTACAGAGATTAAGACAAAAGTAATAACAATATTCACTATAACCTCTTAAACATACCATATTGGTACTATATTGTGCTTGGATTTACGGTCTCTTTTCCTTGTTCCTTTCTCCCATTGTAATTTATGGAGCTCTTGAGTCTCTTGAGTTCACGTTCTTGCTTCAGTTTAGCTGCCCTTTTATTTTCCTTGTTTACCTTGTCACTTGCATTCCATCTTCTTTGATTACCCGAGAGCCAATTCATAGCTAATGAACAATAGTAAAACCTTAGTTTATCTCCCTACAATACTATTTATCAATATTACCAAAAAGAAAAAATGATATTATTACTTTGATCCTAGAATAATTGGAAAATCATGGCGAGCATACAAGTATTGGTGACGGAATGATGTAATCATATAGAAAGAAAGGAACTTCTTCCTATAAAGAACCAAATTACTATTGTCACATCATAAAAAATGGCATGGAAAGTGTAACATGGTGAAACCAGAGACCAACAAAACAGAGATGGCAAGATAGTTCATCAACAGAGGCCAAAGGCTTCTAGTTGACATAACATTATAAGCCAAGAGAAGAGCCAGGGAAGGACAAGGATGAAACTGTTCTGAACATGACAAAACCAACCATAGGCATTTGCGTGCAGAGGCCGTAAACCCTGTGAAGCTCAACTCAGCATAAAAGATGTTTAGCATAACCCGACGTATTTTAAAGCGATGACTAAGCAGGGACTTGTCACAGACTCCGTGTCACGCACCGAGAGTGCTCCTCTCTCCATATGGTATGGCAATGTCACTGACAATTAGGTATATGATCTATGTTACCAAATAGTGCACTAAAGGTGTCATCATATGCAGGTATTGTCTAGCATCTTACCCATAAGCGTGCATGTGTGATGGTTGTTTCGGGCTTTGCCTGCCTAAGAATGAAAAGAAGGCTGCTTGGGGCGCAGAGCCTCAGGGGTCAAACTTGCGGTCCGTTAAACTCAGACTAGTAAAAGTGAATATGATGTGTCAGACACGTTAGCGCAGCAGAGACAGTTGATTTCTCAGAGGTTATTTGACGGGCAAGTTTTTCAACAAAGGATACATCTTCTTCCTCCCCTTCTACATATAAACTAACCAACATTCCTCCAAGAGGGGGCAAGGAAAACATAAATAACTACTATACCAAAAAAATAAATAAAAAAATAAATAAAATTCAACTATGCTATATACCTTATCTCCTAAAAACACAATCTTGGGCAGACCATTGAAGATTTTAATCCATTGACTTACTTGAATGAAAAAGTTGAAAAATAAGTCAGTTGTGCTTCATCTGAAACTTGAAGTATTTAAAATGAAACTTGCATTGCTATTAAATCAGTACTACAGACTTTTTACAATCCAATCAACATTTTGAAAACACGCACTCAAACAAATTTCCCTCAATTAAATATATAATTATGTAAAAATAATGGTTCAGCTTTCTAACTCACAGGAATTCATAGTCATTTCAGTATCTCACAAAATTCAAATTTTAATTGAAAAGGAGAAAAGGTCAAAACTGTGCACCACATTACAGTTTTCAACGAAGTCAGTTTAAGCATAGGTAATGACTATGGTGGGTAGACACAAATCTCGTGCAAAAAAAAAAAAAGAAAAATCCAATTAATAAGCAGTTTAATTTACAATGTGCTCTAGCTAATTATTGAAAGAGCAAATGTTATTATAAAAAAAGTCATGGAATACCTACTAACACCAAATGATGACCTAAAATTTTCAGCTTCTTAACTTAACTGAAAAGTGAACACACTTCAATGTTAGGTGTGTCTTTTCATCATCCGAAACCATGGTATGAGGGTTCTTTCATTCTCTGAAAGTTTAACTAATTCTCAACCAAATGTCTATTCTATCTGAATTGTTTCAGGAAAAGCTAGTAACAGTTCTTTATGTCCTGTTAATAACTCTTTTCAAGTACTTTTTTCTTGTAGTAAACATAGATATATGTATAAATCTTGACATCGTGAAATAATATCAAAACTGGTGAGACCGAAACCAATCTATGACACCAAAATCAGTGCCCATTCCTGCATCCAAGTTTAGAGATGGATCTATGGGGTTAGGTTCTTTTGGCTCAATCATTTTCTCTCCCACAATAGCTGATAATATCTCAGATACCAAAGACTCCTGGCCAATCTTTGGTGCAAACATAGATAATGATGGAACAATCTTTGAGGATGGAAAGCATAGCATTTTTCTGTTGCCTTTAAATGCACTCTTCGAAGTTCCTCCTGAATAATCCACGACCCAGATGAAATAGAATCCTGTTTCTGCCATATTTGGAAAGAATTATAATTCGGGAAATCATGCAATCAAAGAGATTGAAAGGATCCACAAGATACTCAATCTTTTCCAAGTTAAAATGTTAAACTGAACATATTTTCTATAAAAAAAATTCATCACTTCTACTGTCAAAAACTTGAAAATTTTATCATCTGCAGCTTTATGAAAAATAGAAATGAATCGTTAGAGTTGTATCATTCGTGTGGAGAAACATTTTGCACGAACAAAATCCTGCATCGGGTTCTAATGTATGAGAATCGTCAGTTTCCATTAAAAAGAAATTAGGACAACGCAGCTTCACAATTTTTGACAAAATTTCCATTGAAAGGAATACTTCCGTACGCAGCTTGAGAAATGATTATTACTTTTCAAATAGAAAAGGGAGTTTTAAGCATTCAAAAGAAACAGGAAAATAGTTCAGAAGGCTACACGGGAAGTGACCTAGAAGAGAAGATCAAACTTATTGAAGAAGAAACTACAGAAATTGGAGATATATAAAGAAGAAACAATCAGAAAGCACCTTTGAAGAGAAGTAATCATTTCCACTTGAATACGATGTTCCTTCCTTGAACAGATCCATTGCCATTGTGGATGGAGTTCTTAATTCAGTATGTTTTGAAGGACAGGCCCAAGGTGGATGGACACTCGTACGAGATTTAGCCATATCCACAGGTGGACCAACTTTGCTTTCTATCTGAATTAGTCAAATTCAGGAACATCAGAAACTATATGGGCTTCATTTTGCAGAACTAGGACAGCTTTCCATTTCAAGGGGAAATAAAACACAAAAGAGTAATCTTCGGAGTCCAAAGTATGATATTTAGAGATATATTTAATCAGCATACACAACAAATAACTGTGATAAGACCAGGAAAAAAAATGATACGAAGAACAGCATGTTGACGGTAAGTGATAACAATAATATTGCTGGTTTGCACGTATATAAAAAATTACTAACAGGTTGAACCACAGCGGAGTTCAAACCACAGGTCCCATGTGCCAAATCTGACCCTGCATTTAATCCCATTTTCTGCTCGTCAAACCATATTTTGGCTTCCGCAACATCTTCATTGTAGAGATCAACAGTTTCTGTGAAGTATAGAAAGAACTCTATCAGTGACATGTAAAGAGTTCAAGTGGGATTGATTGCTATATTTTTGTAAAACAATACCATTTCCAACTATATCCCTCAGTGCATCAGTATGTAGACCATTCACCCCAGCTTCAATTGTCGAATAACCCATTACTCGTGAGTTAACAATGTTAATCAGTCGATCACCCTCTTCCCTGAGAGAAAAATTGAAAAAAAATCTTGCATTACAGATCGGAAGACAAATAAGTACCATGGGAAAATCATATTCACCGCACTAATATCATGTCCCAAAAATCTATTTACGTGCTTTCCAACTAAATCCCTCACTAGCCATTTAGTCCATGCCAAGAAAGATGGTAGAGGGGATAGGTCAAGGGC
>CAIGRP010102742.1:0-13641 GCA_903798385.1 Fraxinus cuspidata | reverse complement strand
TTTTTCATACTTTTGATTTAGATGAGAAAATAATACATTGTCAAAAACAAAAAAAAAATTATTATTATTATTATTATTATTATTTTTTTTTTGCAAATATGATTGGAGTATAATTATGAAAACCAACATAAATAATTGTTTATTAAATATTTTTATATTGCTTGAGTTTTAGTTTATTAATTTTTTATATATAGGAAATCAATATTCACAAAATATGATTATGATGAAATCACCTTGTACGAAAAGATTAGTATGATGTTTCAAAAAATCTACATTAAATAGGCCAGATGTAAATGAGTTTTGCATGAATAAATTTCACTCAGTCTTAGTACTGTAACTTTGTCAAATTATTATCTTTATTATTTAGGTTGTTGGAGAAAAATTAAAAATATTTTTGTTTTACACACTATGCAATTTCATATTTTTCTACAAATGTGAATAGAGGTGTTGTAAATTGGGGTAGAAAATGTGAAAATTGTTGAGAACGATTCAGCAGTGAGAGGAAAACCAAAGAGGTTTCTTAAAATTTTTTAAAAGAGATTTTAAGTTAGTTTGTCTAATTTAAAATACCGCTTCCTTCGATTATGAAAAATTTCTATTTGTTTTGGTTTTAGATTTATATACAATTTATGCATTCTAATGTAAGTGTTACAATAGTTATAACAATTTCAGAACGGTGGACGTAAGCAATATATATTTGAAGTTCGACCTGTGAAAAATCTAATGCACAAGAGGATAGGAAAAAAAAAAGATTAATAGAATAAGTACTTATGTAATTAACTGCATTTGACAAGTCTAAGCGAATCTCTATCATTAAATAGGCTGGTGATAAGCACTACGGATACTAAATAACATTACAGAAATGAAAATGAAGAACGTATAGACTTCACATCTGTCAATTGAATATTTAGTGAATTTTAAAGAAAGAAAAAATACTATGATGGAGAAAACATGGAAGAAGACCATCTTTAACCTCTTATAAAAGTCCTTTTACAAATATTCTCATGAGAATTTGTACAAATAGTCCTCAACCTATGGCTCCCATGTGATTTTGGTCTCTATTCATTTTTCATGGTACTAACATCCTCAACCTATTATTTTTGGTGTGCGAATGGTCATTTTCTGCGGTTTTCATCTATTTGACTGTTAAAAAGTTGGCTTTTTGATTAAAATTTACAGTGCTCTTATATTTTATCACAACCTTTTTATTATGTTTTATCTTCTTTATTAAATTAAAAGTAAAGGCATTATAGTATTTTAAAGAAATTAATACATTTTATAACCGTAAAAACAATATTTGCACACCATAACATTTGGTCGTGGATGCTAATGCCAAGAAAAAGAATAGGGACCAAGATTGTACGTGGGCAACAGGTGAGATTGTTCTTGGAACACATTATTGATTAGCACTTCACATTGTGGACCAAACCACATCCCCCAAGGAATGTACACCAATACTACATCTAGTTTGTAGGGTTTTCGTACGATGAGATTTCATTTGATTATTCAGAGCAATATGTTTGACCAAATTTCATTTGCGGTGAGTAATTTCTCTAAAATGAGTTTATTCAAGATAGTTCAATTTATTTTTCGTCAATTGGTTATCATTTGATCCTCGACAAATCTCTCAACTTCTTTCAGATTGTTGCCACATTCATTGTCATGCCTTTGTGAGCCTAATACCATTAGGTGCTTAAAATGTTGCGTCATACTTGTACAAATAAATGTTAAACACGATTCATGGTACAAAGAAGTATATAGACCTATCATTTCCAATTAATCAACTTATACATCTATAACTAGTTGGAAAAAAATGTCATGAACTCGCAACATGTACATCATGATAGAAAGAAAAAATCAACCCTTCTCCTAGTCCAAATCAAAGTTTACGAGGTCCCTTAAAATTTCTCCAAAAGAGATTTTTTGGTTAATTTGTCTGATATAAAATACCCTCTCTTTAATTATGAAAACTCTCTCTCTCTCTCTCTCTCTGTTTTGGGTTGTAGATTTATATACAATGTATGCATTCTTCTCTCTGTGTGTGTTTTGGGTTTTAGATTTATATACAATGTATGCATTCTTATGTGAGTGTTACAATAATTGGAACAATTTCGGAAGAGCTGATGTAAGTACATGAAGTTCAACATACGAAAATCTTATGCATGAGAAGATAGAAAAAATAATAATAATACTATAAGCACTAATAATGTTTAGCACCCGCCTAAATGACACATGCTCAATGAATTGATTGAACATGCATTGGACAAATCTAAGTGAATCTCTACCGCTATATAGATTGATGATAAGCACAACGAATACTAATTAACATTGCTCTAAAGAAATATTATAAATGAAAAGGAACGATGTATAGACTTCTCATGATCAAGTCAACATGATAAAAAGATGGATTGTGAATTGACTATTTATAGAGACCATCTGTCTAAGGGTCCGTTTGGCATAATTTTTATCTTTGATTAATAAAAAAGAACTTTTAAATGAAGTTATTTTAATTTTTTTTTGAAAACTAATTTTTAAAAGAGTTTCCCATTTTAAAAGTACTTTTAGAGGAAGTCATATTTGACCAACTTCCTTTAAAAGTTTAAATAACTAAAAAAACACTTTTATTAAATTAGCCAAACAAATCCAAATTAGCTTTTGAGTCTCAAAAGCTTATTTTGATTTTTCAAAAGTCTTGTCAAACGGAGTCGTTTTACAAAAAAAATTCATGAGAATATGCACAAACAGTACTCAACATATGGCTACCATGTGATTTTGGTTCCTATTCATTTTTCTTGGCACTAACATCTTCAACCTATTATTTTTGGTGCGCAAATGGTCATTTTCTGCGGTTTTCATCTATTCGACGGTTAATAAAGTTAACTTTTTGATTAAAAATTTACAGTGCTCTTATATTTTATCACTACCTTTTTATATGTTTTATCTTCTGTATTAAATTAAAAGTAAAGGCATTATAGTCTTTTAATAAAATTAAATAAATTTTCTAACCTTCAAAGGAAACCGTAAAAACAATATTTTGCACACTTTTCATTTCATTTGAGAATTGGAAATTTGTTGCGAATAGTCCCTGACTTATTGCCCACGTCGTGGGCAATAAGTCAGGGACTATTTGCAATAAATTTCCAATTCTCAAATGAAATGAAAATTATGTCCTCGAATACAAGTACAAACACATGCTCTAATATTTGTTTTTACAATTTACGCGATATTGTGAACTTTTCGCACGTTGGGTCTCTCAGCTTTTATGAAGCGTTCCCATTAAATTATTCAGGCTCCGTGTGTACTTTCCGAAATGACATAAATATAATCTTTAGTATCGTGTCCTTGTTTGGTCTGCATTATTTATAAAAGAAAAATGCTATTTATACACCGGGGTGTACGCTCTACTCACAAAAAACGGAGGTCCACCTCAAATAAAAAATTCGTGGGCCCCCCTATTGTAGTGGTGGCAACCGAGCCGAGCGGCTCGTCGGCTTGGCCGCTCGGCTCGTAAAAAGCGAGCCACGAGCCGCTCGAGCTCGTCAAAATGACGAGCCCGAGTCGAGCCGCAAGTGAGCTCGACGAGCTCGAGGGCTCGTAAAAACACTAAGAAAAATTTAAAAAAAACGTAAAAAAAAAAAAAATTTCAAAAAGCTAGTGGGCTCGCGGCTCGGCTTGTGAGCTCACGAGCTCGTGGGCCGAGCCGAGCTCGCCTACGAGCAAACGAGCCACGAGCCGGCTCGGCTTGTGAGGGCTCTTGGCTCGCTTCCCACGAGCCTCGAGCTCAAGCCGAGCTCGTGGTTTTATGGGCCGAGCCGGGCTGCCATCACTACCCTATTGTGAGGGGGGCTGTACATCAGGGTGTACGGTGTACATGTAGCATTTTCCTTTATAAAATATATTTATCTCTTTCTTATTTTTAACTACACATTCTTCCATAAAATAATATTACATACAAATTTAAAATTTTTTCTTATGTTTTAACCACATATTTTTCATCAAAATACTATTCCAAAATATATTTTGGGCAAAAAATGAGCATCAAACATGAAATTAAGAATAATATTAATTTTTCGTTTAAATAGATTTTATAAACCCTAATTTTTTTTATTTAAGAATGTACGATCAAAAGGCATGAAATGATTTTGAATTTACCAGTAAATTTATTTTTATTACAAAAATGAGTGATTGATAATAAGTTTGAAGAAAAAAGGAGTTTAAAAAAATGGGATTCAAAGATGGACTAAAGTACATGTACTGATATACTATGTAGATAATACATTATATGGGATTAAGGTTATAAATATTTTTTAATTTTTAAGTGAAAAAAATGTTATTTGAAGTATCCTTCTTAAGCTAGCCTGCTAACATAACACGGTGTAAGACGGACTTAGGTTGAATAAGAAATGTAGGGTAAATAACATTCTTTTTTCCATGAAAACTTGTAAATGGTATCCAGATTAAAATCTAGATTGTAGTTCAAGTCAAATTCAAAATTAATTTCAACCACATATTTCATGGGTCACACAATTTTTCAACCATTCATTTCATCAATTTTTATCAAAATCTACTAAAAATTTGATTTTAATCCCCTTCAAACAAGGGCTTAATACTCTCACTAGTATTTTTAGTAATAATTCTTTGTAACTTCTAATCCAATGTGTCAAACACGTATTGATTTGACCCCATAAGCAGGACCAATCACGTTGCCGCCAGAAGCAGAACCCCTCCCTCGTCAACCTTCAAATAATCATGTGCCCAGTCAATTACACCCGCAACCCTCATAACTCCTTTTCGGTAGAAATTTTTTGCTAATAAATTTTGTGAAAAATCATTTTTTTTTTAAATTGCATGGATAAAAAGTAGGAAAAAAAAATTAAATTTACATGCAAAACAATCTTATTAAGAGAATGTATGATTAAAAATGAATTTGAAAAATAGAGACCAAGGTTATGGTATATTGTAGAGCAGATTAAAATTCAAGCGTGGATCATTGAAATTATATTACGGTATTAACCCTTAACGTTTTAAGAATTACAAAAACCTTTCCTAATAGCATAAACTATTCATTTTGACATTTTCTCGTGTTGATAAAATTATTTGTTTCTTATTTGTCGATTTTCACCGGTAATTAAATTCAGCCCATGTTTAGTTCGATTCAAATTTATATTTTTAGTAAATTTTGATAAAATTTAGTGAAATATATTGTTAAAAAGTTGATAGAAATTATGAATCCAGTGGACTGTGATTTAAGAGGAAAATGCTATGGATACATAATTGTATCCATTATGGACACCCGGCACCCCCTATTGGTGGGGGGCCCAACAACAACAGGCGCCCCACCAATAGGGGGCAGGGTGGACACCCTTTTAGGTACAATTATACACCCATGGTATAACCCAATTTGAGAATGGGATCCCCCAGTATTGACATGTTTCATCAAAATCAACTTTTACATTTTTCTTTGAAAGGAATAAATTTGACCCAAAATTTTGCATTCAAACATTATTACATAGAGACAATATTTCATTTTAGTTAAAAACAACGTTCGCATTTAAATAAAACAAAAAATATCTCAAGAAAAGAGAGAAGAAAAGAAAAGAGAAATAAGGATAGTTATATATTTATTCAATAATAGTTTCAAATTATATTACCAACTCCTAAGGGTAAAATAGGAATTATAAATTACTTTTGCTTAACCAAGAAGAATCTGTTACAAAAAAAATGAAAAATAAATTTCATGAGGTTCATCTATTTTTTAAAAGAAGAGATTTTTGTAATTGTTAATTGAGTGCTTCTGCTTCACCACATTGCTTAGTGAATTAAGCTACTCAGGGATTTTTGAGAGGGAAAGTTGACAGAGCTGATATGACGAATTGTGATTTGCCTGATTTTTTATTTTATTTTTAAAATTTTTTCCATTCCAAAGAATGCACGTCAAGTATTGATTGTCAACAATTCCTGTCAAAATAAAATTCCCTATTTGAATATCATGATTGTTGCTTAGTACAAGATTTGACATCTTGTGCACAACTTTCCTTCAAGTCAAGTAGAATAAACTCAGCGACTTCTATCTAGCCGAGCCATTTATTTCCCGCTCAACCTCTATGCCTTCACTTGGACTTGGTGAACATGCCAAATCTAATTGGTAGTACATTCTACTATAATCATATATGCCCCAAGATGGACATGGTTGCAATTTTTGCTGTCAAACATTCTCAAGTGCAATCTCCAAGGTTTGTTACGTACACGTCAAATTGCAGGTAGCAAACACGAAGATCACATCAAGAGGAAAGACGCACGACGAAAATAAGGCATGTTAAGATCTAACTTCTCACTATATATATATATATATATATATTGAAAAATAGATAGATTCTAACTGCTAAAAATATAATTTATATTGGTAATTTTGTGCACGCACATGCACACACAAATTCAACACGTACAAGATATCACGAGTAATTAACTAATTTTCAGTTCCAAGAAAATCACCAAATAAGCAATGCCATTGACTGCAAATAAAATTTTACGGGAGGGCTCCTCCTTCGGGGCAAGACTCACTAGTCTATATTAAAGATTCATTGCTCAGAAATATGAATACAACAAAAAAGAAAGTCATCACAGAGATTATCTTTGGAATTTGTCACCTGAGTACTTTCTCGATAAAGCCTAAGAGCTCTAATATTTCAAAACAAGATGCACAGTGCGCTAGTCATATTTCGTTGTTTTGTTTGAAGTTTCGTGCTTTAACTGCTTAAACACAGGGCAGTACGCATGGTTGCAGATAATATTGATAAGAACATAAGTATTACTAGCCAAGAACAGTAAACTTGCCATCCATAGCTGAATGAAAACATTTTTGCCTCGAAATTCCAGCAAGTAGCCCCACATTAACCAATGACTTTGAGCTCCCATCCACAAAAAGATGCAGGCCAAGCCTTTCCACCGTAGCTTCATATTGCTCCATGGTAGTATTAGAGGCAACAGGCAGAAGAACCAAACAAAGTATTGTGCAGTTATAACCTGTAACAAGATTAAGCAGAATCAACGCAATCTATAACGCCTAAATGATTCTAATAAAAGAGGAAAAATAAGAGGATAAAAGGTTAAGAGTCTTTATATACCTTGTTGAATGCTACAAATGCCACCGTTTGCACAAAGAAACAGAATGGCAAGTCATATGCAAACCGAAAGATGAGAACTAGCTGCACAATGAACTGAGGCAGAAAGGATATGAGCTTTTCCAGGCTTGAGAACTCTTGTTCATAGTGGAGATATATGTGGTAAAAGTATATTGAAAAGTTGTGTCTTGGGTCTGTGCGTGTGAGATGGTATAGCAGTGCCTCGTCCAAGAAATCCCATCCATAAAAGTAGAAACACAATCCAGTCAAGATGAAGAAGATCGATCCAGAAACAATCCCAAACACGAGTCTCCTCCAAGTAAAAATGCTTGCCAAAAAGATCCGAATACCTTGTAAACCAGTAATTCTCAAGCTGCTTGAGCCCTGGACTGACTTTGATTTTCTTGAGCTCCAGTCCACAAGGGCAGGCTTCTTACCAGGCTGGAAGTGCAGAGGATGAAGAACTAAGATGATGGGAAATGCATAAATTATAGGATATATTCTCAGGTGAACAACGAGCCCATACCAAAATGCAGCTTGCACCAGCCAATCTGCAGTACAAGATAATGGAGGACATGTTAAAATGCCAATTTTTAATCCAAGTACAGGACCAAAAAATGAATGGAAAATGAGATTTGTGCCCTGAAGTGAAGGTGCATGCCCAAGAAATAAAGGGACCTTAGAGAAATAAAATTTTCAAACAAGGTAGTTACACATAATATTCTTTATCCGGAGATAGTTATACATAATTTAAATACAGAGCAATATAAATTAGTTCCTCTCACAAACAAAACCAAATTATCCAAGTTCCAAATTACATGGTATAAGAAGATTGATGCTATATTATGCTAGTTCATAGTTCATGCAGTTCTATATTTTTTCTGCATATTTGTTTTTGAGTTATTTTGCTTTTAGTTTTATAATTCCAGGCTTAAAGGTTTACGCTGTACACTGCACTTGCATATGCGCCCAGTCATGGGGTCTTGTTAAATCCAAATTATAATTGGCAATTTCTAAATTTGTAATTGACAATTTTCTTAATCAAAATCAAGTCTTAGTTGAATTGTATTAGGGGTTTATCGAGTTGTAATCAAAGTCAAAATATGAATTATTGAATTCCAATTAAAGTCGAAAGAGTCGAGTTGGTAGTATAGTTCTAAAAGGAGTCCAAAAAATCCAAGAATATCACATATGATCATTGGAATATAATTAGAAGTCTAAAAAGTGTTAAAGAGCTGTACAAGTTATGCTCCAAATTCTCAGTCGCAACTAGCAACGCATTTATCACATAGAAAACATTGGAATTTGGACAAGGCTATTTCTAGAAGAATTGTAGCCCATTGAATTAGCTTTCCAACGCATTTTGAATCACCTCAATAGAACATCGAGAGAAAAATTTATGATGAAAATAATGATGACTGCTCAATTGTTGCTCGCCTGTCGCTGGCTAGCGCTCGGGCCTTTTGGTTATCTGAGAAACAGTAATGTTTGATTTTTAAGTTGATTTTGAGTTCATTTTCATCACAAATACTACCCATTATAAATATACACCCTATGAGACGCTCAAAAGTGTGCTGAATCATATTTATTCCATAGAGATCAATTTTTTGATGATCCAAAACATTCATTGATTCCAAGATTCAACCACCAAATATCACTTGATCTATAAATTCTTCCAAATCATATTTTGTTGATCAAGCCATATTATTTCATATTAAACAATGGATCAAAACATACAAGATCTTTTGATCAAACACCAAACCACCTAATCCACAAAAAACAAATGGATAACAGGGATCGAAAATTGTTGTAGAAGTACAAATTCAGAAAGACTAAGGTAAGGTATCAAGAGTCAGGATCTGACGTCAGGAGCACGCGGTCCAAGAAGGCTAAGGTATAAACTAGGAGTCGAGATTTATTTTGAAGGAGCGCACCTCCAGTAGGATTAAGGAAGACTGCAAGAATTGAAATCAAAAGTTCTACTGGGTAAACAAGCTTGGACCATACTATAAGTTTGCTTCGATTTATAGTGAATTATTGACGTAAAAAGTGCCCGAAATTTTCACCCAGTTGTGGTTTCTCCGTGATCATTTTTGGTGTTCTTTACTACTTAAATTATTGATTGTGGCGTTCAAACCATACGGTGATTAAACTTTATTGACTAATCACCTAGAAACAATTAAAAAGTAACTTGTTATTTTTACTTGTGTAATTCCGCACGTTGGGTTTAAATATTCTATAAATTTAAAACTTATAGATCCAATAAAACGTTTTTTAACATATTAGAGGAAAGTGATCATGATCGCATGTAATCATTTATGATTTAGGACAAGATTGCATAAGAAAAATTCCTACAATAGCGCGGAAGATTGAAAATCAGAGCTGGATTTTTAGGAATTTCAACATTAGAAAATCCACAACACTGACGGACACACATGGTTCATCTACATGTAAAGCACAATATTCAGACCAAACTCGTAACTTTTTCCAAATGTTTTTCCTTTTGGTGGTGCTTATGCATTTAATGCACTGCCTTTCTTTGGTTCAAGTAATTTAATGAAGTTGCCAATTCAACTATCAATGGTACTCCAAAAACTCGGCAGATAGTTTGCCTTTTTACATCAGCACACAGTCTAGTCAAATTATATTTGTGTCTATGTAACTGCTGAATTTACGTAACATGTAGACTTATGGAAACAGATACTAGATTAACCGGCGAATAATTACAAGAAAGATTCTGCTAACAAGAAAATCAAAATCTATAGAAAGTATACCGTTCATCAGACAGATAATGATCCACAGAATCATGGCACAGACAATGGGCTCACAGTTCCCACGGGTTCCAATGGTGAAGGTGAAAGGATTAAAAAGCCATACCATTGTAGAGAGGGTGCATAGTTTCTCAGGCACCCCTCGTAGCTTCAAAATGGTATGTATAAGCAATCCTACAAGTAGATCTGTCACGTGAATTCAGCATAAAATTATTATTATCTGATCATCCAAAATGTACAGTAATGCAGTTGAAACAGAATTTTAAAGGCAAGATATAAAACTGATATTACACTAATATAACTACTTGTAAAGAGAAAGAGAAGTCCCGGATTAAAAAATAGATGCCCTAACATAGCCCAAACCAGAAATTCTTTCAACTATTTTTTTCTTTGCATCAGAGAAGCTATCTACATGCTAGAAAAGCGTAGAGTTAATCCATTATTCTATTTCTTTCCCTTTTCATGAAAACATATGAAACTAGAAAAGTGTAGAGTTAATCTGTTATTATCTTTCTTTCCCTTTTCCTGAAAACATATGACGAGTTATTCTATAACAATTTGACCTAGTTTAAATTTTTTAGCACAGACTAAATGCCAATAAACAACAGTATTCGCAGTAAATTTAGTATTAACTACGAGCTAAAAGTAAAACGGAGAGTCCAAAAACTACTCATAATAAAAGTTGTACTCCCATTATTTAAGTACAGGCGCAATGAAATCATTTTTAGTCATCGAAATTTTCCTTTGCTCAAAAAAAGATGATGAAAACTAATAGACGATATCGGACTCAACCAACATTAACTCCCAAGTTGAAAATTTCCAATGACTGGTCAAGGGATGATGAACAAAAGGAGACTGAAGAGTTCATGGTAAATAATTGAGTACAGAGTAATGAAGTATGCTCACTTTCTCCTTTCGACTTTCAGTTTGAGTTCATTAAAACTCAAGAATAGTTCATATATACCCAGTTCTAATCAATCAACTATTTAACAATAATCCAGTTCTTTCACCACTTTAAAGATAACTGCATTTTGTTTATTAATCAACATGGTGTACCTGAGGCCGAGAAGAGAAATTTTCCCCACAGGGGATGAAGAAATGAATTTGGCATGAGAAGAGCAGCAATAAGATATACCTGAGGCCGAGAAGAGAATTTTTCCCCACAGGGGATGAAGAAATGAATTTGGCATGAGAAGAGCAGCAATAAGTGGTGAATACCGATATGTTGATCTTTCGTAAGGTGATTTTCCAGATGCCATTAAGGAAGCAGCATCAGAAAAGACAAGATAGTCGACGTCTGTGTATCTGACCTCCAAATGAGCGTCTTGCCACTCCCCATATAATATTAAGAAGACTCGAAGAATTGCTGAGAAAATAAGAAGAAATTGAAAATTTATTTTCTCCATTGTCAATATTTTGAAACTCTTAACAAACACCTAGGGTCACGGACGTCGAAGTTGCTGTTCTATATTCTGAATAGTACAAGTGTCAGTCCAGCAACATAAACTATTACAATCCATATGCCATGCTGACCAGGTAATTACTGCAAAAAGGAAGAAAGTCCAAATGACACTATACATCAGTAAAGTCAGGATGAAAAAAATGTTATAGAAACTATCGCAAAATGTGTTACATCTCTAACATCATTGCACTTTCTTCAACTTCTTTAAATGCTCCAGGTTAATTAATTTTTCCATGATTACACTAAAAAAATAAACTGTGATCCATGGTAGGAAATGAGTTTCACCAGAGGAGAAAGGCTTTAATGGCAATTCATGCATGGGAAATAACTTGAGAATATAGCAGCCAAGTAAACAACCGGTAACCAAATCTCAAATGAGCACACCGTCCAGTTCAACAAGCAACACCAAGCCAACGTATGCTTTGGTTTATCCAATCCATTTTGGTTAGGATTTTTTGTCTTCTGAATCCTATTTCAAACATCCAAACCACACTTGATGTAGTTATAGATTAATAAAATATTTGGTTTGGATATTCAGTTTCTTGACCTCTTCTTCTCACCATGACTAATATAATCAACAACACTGCCACCAACTTCACCACTCCCACAGCCACTACACCATCTCAACTTCAACAATGCCAACTTACAACCGATTCCGCAGAGCCATATATGACCACAACGAATAAATTTTAGTTCATATGAGCAGGAAGAAAAAAGGGATGATCTTTGGTTCATAACATGTATACAAATGGAAAAGATTGAACTGCAAATTTTGGCTGACATGATTTTCTATCTTGGCTCCTCCGGCCCCATCAACGTTTTGCCCAATTTGGCTGACACACCCACCGAGATAAGCTCTGGATTAAATCACTCGTCTAACTTGTTCAGCACAATCGTGTGAACAACTAAAACGCCAAAATGTTTACAAGGAGGAGGGGGGGGGGGGGGGGGGTTACCAAGATCCTAAAGGTGCACCAGAAGTTGTCATCACAAGAAACACGATAACATAAAAATCAAAGTTTGCAGGTAAATCAAAAGACACGCAAGACCAGGAGAAACTGATGAAAAATAAAATAGATGAAAATGTAAACAAATACTTCTACACATGAAAATACCCTGTTTCTGAATCAAAGCTGCCATATTCCTTATTTTTTAACAAGTTGATTGTTATAACTCATAAATAACAGCAGATTTCAAAATGTAAAAAAATAAATAACAGCAATCGTATTCCAAAATTGACAACTTGGAAGAAGAAGAAATTTACCTAGAAAGTAAATTCAAAACGCTAGGAGTCGAGTGTTCTGGGCAGAAATGCTGGGGATGGTGCGGATGGGAATTGCAACATCTATTCGAACAGACGGAGAGGTCCGCAAGAATTGCATCTCGTAGGCCAGAAGGATGGTTTTACAGCATTCTAATATAGGGACTGAATTACACTTACCAGAATGTGCAGAAACTGATTTGCAGTAAACATAAGTTTCATGGACCAACTTGGAGAAGAAATAAAGATCAGGGACTAGTTTATAACAAGATTGACTTCAGGGTCCAGTGCAATATTCACAAAGGTCGGGGGAAGATTTGCAGAAATTTGAAGATTTAGGGACTGGTTTGAAGACTTCAGACATTTGAGGGACAAATTTGCTGACTTCGGAGAATTCAGACATCCAATTTGATCAATCCGAAAATGTAGAGACCAATTTGCAGACTCCAGAATGTTTAGGGACTAACATGTAGATTTAAGGGACCAATTTTGGAAAACTAGAAAATTAATGGAACACAGAGAAAAATTCCGAAATTTTCAAGGACGTCTCCACAGGGGAAGAATTCTGAGGGAGCAGACAAGTATATGGACCAAAATGCAGAATCTTGGAGGCTCAGGGGGCTGAATCGTAGAATCTAGCTTACGTAAGGCTTTGTTTGATAATTGGTATGAGTTCTCGATACGGCATGGATTATTAACGATTTCGAGATGCAATAGAGCATTCCAATCATTCAACTGCAGATACAAACACATCTTCTTCGTGGGTCATTAACTTTTTGTTAGTTTATCCGGCCTTCATGGTTATTCACTTCTTAGTTTTATCGACATTAATAAGTAATAAAGTGATATTTCTTATATGCTAATTTTCTCTTTTAAGATAGATTAAGCCAATTTTTATTTACAAATATATCTATATGCACGATACAGATCTATTAAAAAAAATGGAAAAATTGAAACATCAATTAAGACTTGTTGAACTTAATTTGAAGAACTTGAAAGCACCGAGAATTGCACACAAAGGCAGGA
>CAIGRP010102728.1:0-13343 GCA_903798385.1 Fraxinus cuspidata | reverse complement strand
ATGTGGTTCAAATGAAGCCTGTATCAATGAGGTCCCATATCCATATGGGTCCACCCAAGATCCAATGGGGCTCCTGAGGACTGGGGTAACACCTTATCTGTTGGTAAGCTAAGCCTGCAGATGGATCAGACATTGCACGCTCTCTGCGTGAGTCGAATAATTGTACCTATAGCTTCTTAACTCGTACAGACACAGTTATTGTTGGCAAATGAGACACATTCAGCATCCTAAGAGACATCTCCTCTCNCTGAGGACTGGGGTAACACCTTATCTGTTGGTAAGCTAAGCCTGCAGATGGATCAGACATTGCACGCTCTCTGCGTGAGTCGAATAATTGTACCTATAGCTTCTTAACTCGTACAGACACAGTTATTGTTGGCAAATGAGACACATTCAGCATCCTAAGAGACATCTCCTCTCACCCCCACCCCTCCCCCCCACCACTCTTAAAGAAGAATTTTTTTCCTATTCTTTTCTTTTTTTGCTGAAATCTTAAGAGAAATTTTGAGATATAAACACCCAAACATTTTCGTTAGAGATAATCATGAAATCACGTAATTACCAATGCAAATCAACTGAAATATAGAATACTTCAAACTAATTTGCACTCAAAAGTTGTGTAAAAGAACACCCTTTATCAAAATACTCAAGTAGCCAAGTGAAATCTAAATTGGTGTATTTATGTACTCATATCGAATTAAATATATATTTAAACTCAAGAATTACAACTTTTTTTTAGACAGGCCAACTCGATTTCATTCATAACTATTCACAAAACATATTTACAAGTCTCCCTCCTACCTAGATAACAATGCTGCTGGAGTACTGAAAACCTCAGTTTGCTCTTTAAGATAGAAGGTTCAAACATTAATGTCTGACATCTTCATCACAAGATGAGAAACTTAACTACTGTTCTGCACACAAAAGTCTAATATCTCCAAGGTAGGACCTTAGTCCTTGTGCCCCCACAAATGCTACCCATGTATAAAGAGAGGCATTGAATGTATATATATGATAAGAGAAAGGCCAGCGTCACTGGCATTGGTGGTCCAAGTTTTTGGATGGGGAATTCACTGTTTCTTGTTGTTTAGGGGTTAAAATTTATGGCTGCCTAGTCTTTGCAGGTTCCCATTCAGACCAAAAAGGTACAACACCTGGAAATCAAGATAGAGTATTCAGTGTACCAAAACTGTGAAACTTGGCTGCCATATCGACGTTAAAGAACTTATCCAAGCCTCTTAAGTTACTTATTTCAACAGTAAAATACTTATAAGTAGGTTTTTTAAGCTTAGCCAACAACGGTAGGTCATGTAATTCTACTTAGCCAAAAGGATAGTTGATCAAACCACTCCAATGCAAGAGAATAGCTGGTACCCAGCTTTTTGCTGAGTTTTGACCAAAATTTCCTTCACCAAGGCATGGCCGAGTCGTCCGCTCAATCTTCAATCGGCAGGCATTCAGAACCCCACCTTTAAATCCTTGAATCAAGATCTTTTGTGCATGGGTGCGTGTCTTCCAAGCAATAATTTAGCCTGTGATTTTTGTATACAAAGTTCATCCTGCTAATATGTACTACACACAAAGCAGGTATCAGCTATCAAAAGTTTCTTGAAGCTCATCTACTTGTACATTCCTTTCCAAAACATTTGGATTAAATAAGTGAGAATAAATTCCAAAACAAGATGGAAAAAAACTACAACATATCTAGCATTCTGAGAACAGCTCGTAACCTGATTATCCATCAATCATACAGAAATAGAAGTCGAGTGAGAAAGAACACATTAATTTCAAGACAATGCATGGATCAAGCTATCCTAGAATGCAGTTCACCTCTTACACAAGCATTTTGCATTTGCAAGGAAAATTCAAAAACTAATTACATAAATGGATGATCATTCATGGCCATAATAAGTTCTAAACTGAAGTAGAATTCGACCTGGTCTGGGAAATCATCCTCCGCGCATGTGTGCACCCAATTCTCCAAACTGTTCATCGGCTTCCACGGTATCAGCCGACAAGCGAACTGCATCCAACTTCTGCTTCAGCACGTCTATTGCATTGAGAAGCAATTGAGAAGCTTTGGTAGCGCCAGTTGACTCAACAGTAAAAATAAAATTATCTTCCTTTGCACGGATTTCTACAAGGCCTGGTTTACCCATTGATTCAGCTTTCTTAATCACCTCTTCATCGTAAGTATATGCCTCGGCATCATGAATCAGAACCTGCAAGGAGAGTGTTAAAAATGAAAAAAGAGACATTATTAAAATACTAAAACCTCAAACAACATAATATTTTAATAATATGTGCTTAAAGCATTTGCCGAGAAGTCATTTTATGATATACAAGCCGAATATAGGTGATGGAAGGACTATGGAATTGTATCAAAGATCTCTTGGTCACCATTTTCTACCTAGTTTGCATTTTAAATCATAATAATAAGGTATCATGTAGCAAGTAAAAACTTGGTTCTTCCTGTTACATTGTTGTTGCATTACTAGAAGAGATATATGGTTGCGCTGACTGTCATTTAACAAGTAATTATGAGAACCAAAGATTGTATGAACTCCATCTACTGCTATAAATTCTGATGGCATCCATAAATCAATTCTATTAGATTCAAATATCACAAACCTATCTTTATATTAAATTCCACTAAAATTTCTCCTTCAATACTAATGACTCACTGTACACAAGACAACATATCAAATGCACACCACTGACAAGACAAACACGTCAAGCTATGATAAGAAACTAAACAGTTGGACTTGAACCAAGAAACCAAAGAGGTGCTGCATAGTAACAACCAAGCAGTCATTTACAGGTCCAAGGATACATTATTATGAATGGTTGTAACTTCAAAAAATTTGCTGTATGGGATGTCACAGGGAACATAAGAAATGTATATAATGTGAATAACAAGCATGTTCCGGAGTTGTTGTATAAATGGTTTAAATTATTAATAGAAAGAAATGAGTGGTGGACAAGTGGGTAGTACTTGTGTCCCATACAATACATTGATAAAAAGTGGTTTGATTGTTTATAAACGGTAGCCAAAGGTTAAGTGTCTCAAAAAATCAGCTGAATGAAATTTCAAAAGATCAAACATACGGGAAAAAATAAGAGAGAAGCTCAATAACCACAAATCATTTCTTCATACATATAATTCCAGATCCGAACAGAGTATTGAGATTTGTGATCAACCTGATTCGTAATCTCATCAAATTTGAACACTGGGGTAGGACTGCTTTCAACAAATTCCCTTTTCTCATCAGGTGTCAAGCTCTCCATCAATTCTTCATTGATATAAATATCAGGTTCATACATGAAAGTGACCGTTGCTGCAGGTGACCATTTAGCATGATCTTTACCAATTCCTTTCCGAGCGATGGCTCTTAGAATCAGCTCCTGACCACGGCGTAGCTTCACAATTATAATTCCCCTATAATAGACATTAATCATCTAAGTATTCATTTCCCTAGAAACTTATTGCCGATGAAGATCATAAATGCAAGATCAACAAAAATGAAGCAGAAACAACAAAAAGTGGCCCAACATTGTTAGTTTTGTTACTATTAAATAAAATGACACAATTTATCAGTGAGTAGGATCAGTTCTTGAATTACACTTCAAAAATCATAGCAGTAAATCACATTCAAAGAAATTTTGACAACAGTTAACCCTGACTGATAAAAGCATTAGAAAATATGTTTCTGGACTCTAGACATCAAGTTTTTATACGACCTAAATAACTTAATTGAGCTAATATATTACCATGAAGAATATACCAACCGAAAGTTCATGGATATACCATTGTTACCACGAACAATGGCCTGGACTCTAAGCATCAAGGTTGAAACTTCGAACTCCCCTTCTAAATCTCTCTAATCTCCCGTCTTTTAATGCAAAGGGAATCCAAATAAAATCTAATTTCAGATTCATAATTCATTACTAAATCTTTAATGGTATATTTTTCAAAAACTCCATATTTTGGGAGTGGAGATGGCGCCTTTTTTTAAGGTTTCATTAAAGGCCTTATTCTAACTTAAAAGATGAAAAAAATGTCAAACATACCCATTTTAAAAAGGTTTAATCCAACAAAGTCGTTTTTTATATAGGTTTCCTCTTTGGATTTTCATGATTACTCCCCTCATTTTTCGAATTTTCGCATAGCATGTTTTGCCAACAGTTTGTCTCGTCGACACGGATAAGGAAAGAAATAAAGAATCATAGGCATACCCAAATTGTTAATCATCAAACAAATTTGGATGTGCATCATCTCTATTGCGATCAAAACATCTTCACATTTACAGTTGAATTTTTCTTGATAGAGGATAACTCGACCCCATAAAGTTAACTCAACAGACAGGATCAAACATATTATCTTGACAGGTTCAAGTTTAGGGACAACTCCCTACCTTATTAACTCGGTGACGTTAACTTAACCTGGGCCATTGTAAGGTCTAAGAATGAAAAATTTCCTGTCTGAGAATCAAAAAGGTTATAATTTGTTTTAGAAAGCCCTTTTCTCTCATTTTTCTATCAATCTTGGTCTCTATTCACAATAGCTTCCAGGATCAAGACTTCCCCACACACTAGAGATATTTAGTAAAAGCTTTCACATTTTTTTTAGGCTCCAAAAAAAAAAAAAAAACCATAACAAAATCACATAATTTCCACAAAGGAATAGAATTTCGCATGGTACTTGAAGATGACAGTGAATTGGAAAAAGCATTATGAAAATTTATAAGATGGCAAACAAATTGCAATAATTTGCTTTCTGCTTCTGCACAAGTGCCATACCAACTATATTCTTCACAAATGGGCAATACATATTGTTTAGACGTCTTCCAAGCTACTAGTGGTGCATTTATTCCACCAAAGTCTTAGGGGGTTTATTTATTTATTTTTTGTATAAATGTTTTGGTTGGGTTGTGGGGTTGGATACAAGGCAAAAAGAAGTCTTATTTCCAATTGGGACGGGTACATGAATACTTTCTCACCATTCTATCCAGTTTATCACTAAATCTTTTGGAAGTTCAATGGAACAAAATCATTTGCAACTACAAAAGGCCATGTTAAGCCTTATTTTCAATAGGTTGCATTTAAAATTAATCATAGAGATTTATATTAAATGGAGCATGTTATTAGCAATAATATAGCCCAAAAAGTTAATGACTGGCACATATTCTGCCCTATGGACTTACAGGAATTTCATCTTCACACTTTCCCTCTTTTATCTACCCTTTTTGTAGTCTCCATTTGAAAATAAGCTAACCTAGACACTCTCAAAAATTTTATTGTAACCTTTAATTTGCGTATCTTCTATGCAAAACCCTTTCTTCAAAATATCACACCTCAACTTCACTATGTTTGACATTCCCAAAAAGAAAATGGAAATTCCGCGCAGCCCCTACAAGACCCAACGCTTAACCTAAGATTTTACAGCCATCTATATCACCAGCACAAATAGGAGTGACTGCTTACGGAATAGACAGAAAAACCTTATCTTCAAACCAATAATTACTTGCATTTACCACAACACCCAAGTAGAATTACATAAAATTTGAATATACCACACGCGCGCGGAGATGTGGAGATAAAAGTATACTTATTCTCCGAGTTCTCAAAGCCAGAAGATGAATCCGAAAAATCAACAGGAACAACCGTGTGGTCAGAGCTATACAAATCCTTAGAAGTGACATCAAGGGTCTGGTCATTAATACACTTTGCTCTCAGATGAAACTCCACGGAGCAGTACTCACATTGACCATCTCCATCACAGGCATCACAGTCTCGTGAAAACCTCATCCCCATGGCACGCTCACTGGTAAGCGGAACGAGCCCTAGGCGGTGGGCGATGAATTCGTCGTTAAGAACGGACGAATTCACCTCGATTTCCACCAAATCGATGGCGATTGTCGGCACCTCCGCAATCATCACACGCCGAAGCGCGTTGGCGATACTAGCGTCCGTCTCCCGCAGCTCGAATTTCATGTAATCGTCCCTCACCTCCCGGATTTTGATCTTCGGGAATCTCTGGTACGAGGCGCCTTCCATTGTTAGCTTTGCTTTCTCTCTCCACACGGAGGAAGAATCACTGAGTGAGGGTTTTCGGTAAGCCTTCCTCAAGATTTTGAAATAATTTACAGGAAGATTTTCATAACCGGACCCCAATATATAGACATTATCACAACTTGGTTCTCCACCTATCTATTTGGCAGTATTGTTCCCAGTCTATTTGCTTGTGACAGCATTTAGTCCTTGATGGTTCAACTAAAAAGTTGGATTAAAATCAAAATCAAAATCAACAATAAATTTTAACTACATATTTTATCAATTTTTATAAAAAAATATTAAAAATTAAATTTAAGTGTACATGTGACGTGAACTTCAATTTTTAAAGGGTAAAATAGTAGGTCATATTACTCGATTATAAGCCATATTTGGTTTAGATTAAAATTTTGATAAAAAATTTAGTTAAGATTAACTATTAATTCTAATTACACATTTCATGAGATTCACAATTTTTATCAATCTTTCAAAATTTTATCAAAATCTATCAAGAAGCCGTTTAACATGACTTTTGAAAAGTCAAAAAGAGATTCTGAAACTCAAAAGTTGCTTTTGAATTTATTTGACTAAACATGAGCTTTATTTTTAAGGGTCATGCCACAATTTATTTAATCTTTTGCACATTGCCACATTTATGTCCTTATTTTTTCATTGTATTTTTATCCTTAAACTTCAATTAATTAGCAAATTGTCATTAATAACAGTTGTTGACCTCAAAAAATGCTGTCAACAGATGTCGGACTCACTCATGCATGCGCAAGCTAAATTTCAACACGTAAAGGTGGATCAATGGTGGAGATTACTTCAAAATTGGACGTGGGAGTAGCTCAACGATATGAGACGTTTCCGTCCGGGTTCCGGCGAGATAAATGGGACACGATTGTATAATGATCAACAATCAATAAGAACATGATTGTGTAATAATAATCAACCGTTAAGATCTGGATTTGAAATTGTTATGAACCAATGAGAGTAAAATATATTGTTGTGAGTGTTTAAAGTTGCATTAGTCCTTACATGTTATATGGTGGGGGTATTTATAGTATTACAAATGAATTAGTGACACTTGAATCAAATTACACGTGGCCTCATCTCTTCGGCTAAGGCGTCACGTCCTAACCATCACTTTGAGCTTCTTATCTTTTCGAAACAATAAATGCCCTTACATTGACAAAATAAGACACAAATTCACTTTTTATAAAGGTCACATCAATCATTTGTACAAAGATCTTCATCATGAGCAAATCATTGCACGTGGACTGTCACGAGTTGGGGAGCCTCGGATAAGGGAGGTACCTCAGAATTACTTGGGCATCGGCTGAACAATAGAGCATCGGATAAAGTGCCTTGGAGTAGTATGGATAGAAGGAGGCAAGGCGGTTCAGATGGATATGGTCCCACAGCTTAGTTTTGACTGTCACGTGGCAGTCTCTAGTAACGAGTCATAACAATAGTCCCCCAAGTCCATGTGTGATTATTTATGTCATGCGTGGATTTTAGCAATGATGTTAAAAAAAATGTTTTTGAAATTTGTAGTCCATCATACTAGTCCCCCAAGTCCTGGCATAAATATTTATAATGTGCGTTGAATTGATAGTTGATTTAGAATCTCAATACCTTTGAAAATAGCTGAATTTATTTTGGAGCTGAGGCTGAGGATTGCTGAATTGTCGAGGCTCAATACCTTTGAAGATAACTGAATTTGTTTTGGAGTTGAGGCAGAGAATTGCTGAACTATCGATGCTCAATACCTTTGAAGATAGCTGAATTTGTTTTGGAGCTGAGGCAGAGAATTGCTGAACTGAACTGCAGAGGCTCAATACCTTTGAAGATAGCTGAATATGTTTTGGAGCTGAGGCAAGAATTGCTGAACTGCCGAGCCGAAGCAGGTCAATGGGTGAACCACCGAGGTTGAACATTATATCAATTGGTTTTGATATTGGTGCGCATGATTTGACGGATGTTGCACATTCTTGAGGTTGAGCAGTTGTAACAATACAACTTCCAATGCACGTACGACCGCTACATTATGAGCATGCGTAATTTGTGGGGAGCATTCAAGCATTGATATGAATGCGCGAAATTATGATGACCAATTATGAGCATGCGTAATTTGTGGGGAGCATTCAAGCATTGAGGCTAATGCGCGAAACCCACGGATCGATCCGAGGCATTGATATCATAAATTTTTTAAATTATGTGGTTCAAATTGAACGCAAATTTGGGTGGCTCTAATTAAATGAGTCTCCATCCAATGGTTGAGATTCAATCTCTCTTTTGTATAAAAACCAAAATCTTTGTCATTTTAAAATTTTACACTTGCAAACATTTTTCGAATTCTCTCTTGCTCTCCATTCCTCAGGAGTTTTCGGCAATTTATTCTCTGGCGAGTTCTGTAGATCTCATTTCTCGTTTAGGTATTCCTTTGTGAAAAAGATTTCACAACCTTTGTTTAAGTTTCTGTAGTTTCTTTTTAGCCTCTTCATTGGCCTTCCTCACCTTCTCCTCCTTCATCACCAAGCTTAGGCGGCGGTGGAGCATCCTTGGTAGGATGAGAAATGGTTGCACCGAACTTCACAGATGCCCTACTGCTGCGAACCAGCTTCCTCTTCTTCTGGGGCTCCTCTGCCTTTCCTTTTCCCTTCTTAGAAGCCCCAGCCTTCTCAAGAATATCCTCCAAGGTGCCCTTCTCAACATGGGCCTTGCTGAGGTGTTCTATTCTGTTCCTCACTTGCTTGGCGCCAGAGGAAGAAGGCTTCAGAGCCTTTGACTAGCAAGAGCAGTGGCCTTGAGAATGGTGGCCATGTCGGGGTCGGATATTCCTTCTTCGCGAATTTATCTGCAAGATGACTTTAATAGTCAGGAACTTACAAAAGAGAAAGAAGAAGATGATGTGACAGATCTTCATACCCTTAGAGGCCATCAATCCAAAATCCAGAAAGTATCTGCTCATGTCGATAAGATGGTCGAAGCTCCAAAGCTTCAGTGATCATTTATAAATATCTTCAATTACTTCCCACTCCACCTCGTGGAGCTCGTAAGGCGATCCAGAACATGCAAATAGAAAAAAGAAAAAAAGGTCAGTACAAATGATCAATCATGAACTGCAAGCTGTGAAGGGCGAGGCACTCACGCGCTTTGAAGTACTGGGTCGGTATTGTACAAGCTGGGACAGTATCCCCCTCCACAATCTGCCACCTCCCCCTCACCCAGAACCAGGATTCCTTCCAACTTTTAATAGAGGTAGGAAGCCCCACTACGAAGGGAGTGTAAGCCCCCCAATGGGGTGATGTAATACCACCCCTTGAAATCATCCTTCCCAACTACTCTCGCTTGAAAAAGGGTCTGGAATACATGCAGAGGCATGTTCTCGCCCAAGGACACCTCCTTCCAGAGGAAGTAGGCACCTACCAATTGACTCCACCCGTTTGGTAAAATTTGGGTGGGGGATAACATAAAGGTCCTCATCATCGCCCTAAAGAAGGGATGTAGAGGCAGACGCAATCCTTCCTTGAGCAGGAATTCACTAAAGGCTACGCACCCGGGTCTCAGAAAACACGTGTGTTCATGGGCCTTGGGTACTAGCAGTATTGTTATGAATTGTTACTAGGGACTGCCACGTGACCGTCAAAACCAAGCTGGGGGACCATATCCAACCGAACCGCCTTGCCTTTTTCTATCCATACTACTCCGAGGCCCCCTTATCCGAGGCTCTGTTGTTTAGCCGAGGCCCAATTAATTCTGATACACCTCCCTTATTTGAGGCTCTCCAGCTCGTGACAACCCACGTGTAAGGATTTGCTCATGATGAAGATCTTTGTACCAATGATTGATCTGGCCTTTGTAAAAAGTGAATTTGTGTCTTGTCTTGTCAATGTAAGGGCATTTATTATTTCGAAAAGATAGGAGGGTCAAAGTAATAGTTAGGACACGACGCCTCAGCCGAAGAGATGAGGTCACGTGTAATTTGATCAAATGGTCACTAATTCATTTGCAATACTATAAATACCCCTACCATGTAACATGTAAGGACTAATGCAACTTTAAATACTCACAACAATATATTTTACTCCCATTGGTTCATAACAATTTCAGATCCAGTTCTTAAAGGTTGATTATTATTACACAATCATGTTCTTATTGATTGTTGATCATTATACAATCGTGTCCCGTTTATCTCGTCAGAACTCGAACGGAAACGTCTCGTGTCGTTGAGCTACTTTCACGTCCAATTACGGAATGATCTCCACCGTTGATTCACCTTTACGTGTTGGAATTTAGATTGAGCATGGACGAACGTGTTCGACATCTGTTGGTAGCGTTTTATGAGATCAACAACAATTTCCATACAAAAGAATTCGTTAGGATGACATAAAAAACTTATTTGTTCCTCTATTTTTTTGAATAAATAATAAATATAAAATATTCGATAAAATATTTTTTCCTCATTTTAAATCAAGCTAACAAAATATTTTGACGATAATCATAATCAAGAAAAACAAATATGCAATTGAAAATTAAAGATAAGAATGCGACGAAAAATTTGAAGTCATAAATGTTACAATTAGTAAAGGATGGAGATCTTCATTGCAATAAAAACATGGTGTACCATATACCTTTTTATAAATTGTGGTGTGAATATAATTGCCCTCGTTTCTTTTTAATTTAAAATAGAATAAATTAAAAAGATAAAAACAAACGAAATATAATAATAATTTCTATTTATGCGATTAAAAAATAAGGAAGAACTTTAAGTTTGCGTGTTATATTATTTTATTGAAGAATGTGTGGTTGAAATAAAGAAAGAAAAAAAATATATATTTGAAAATAATAGAAATCAAACAGGGCTAAGTTTTTTATTTTTTTAATTGTTTTCTTATGTTTTTATTTATTTATTAATATTAATTAGATAAGGTATAAATATTATAATAGTGCTGAGGGTCATTATATAAGGGAGAGTTAACAGTCAAAACAACACAAATAGGCATTGGGAGTAATATTGCTACAAAATTAAGAAGCTAGGACTGATACTGCCGAGAAAATTAGGTTGGAGACTTAAGTTGCAGAATGGTCAATAAGTTGGAGGACCACACTGAAATTTTTCCTAATTTATAATGTAAGGAATTATGGCTATTTGCATTTTACTTCCGATAATCTGCAAATATTTCACAATGAATTTGACGAAAACTGAGAAATGATTTATGTAATTAATCACATTATTAAGCCTTAGTTGTTGTTTATTGTCATACAAGATACACATTTTGTAAGATTTCTCAACGTACAATAAACATACTTATCGAGACATGGTGAATGGATGATCGATTAATACAGCTCATCATCAATGTTGGTGATTCCATTGCACTTTGCAGAGATGTCTCTTAACATCTGTCCAAGTAGTCGAGCCTACATCATAATTTGTGACAAGGGAGTTGCGCATTTGCGGGCATTTTCACTTTTCTCAATCCAATTTTTATAGTGAAAAAAGAAAGTTAAGAATTTGAGATGACATACATTGAAAAATAACCCAAGAAATAACTAAATTATTTGTTTAATAAGATAGTATTTCGTAAGATTTTTACAAAATCAATAAGAAAAATATGAAGAAGCATTTCTAATTTCACATTGAGAAAGAAATAAGGAGCCAGGGTTTAAGAGTGAAATTAATATGAACCTAGTTAAAGGCATAGGTTGGTTCAATTATGCATTGGAGGTGATCCTGAATAAGGTCGGCTCGAGTGGTTAAGCCTACACCATAACGTGTATTAGAGGGGGTTCGCTTTTGCATACCATGCACATTTTTTCAAATTTGATGTGGCACCAATTTAAGACGAATGAAAGAAATGATGTCTTATAGCATATCTTAGACTTAGCCCTTGTTTTGTAGGGATTAAAATTAAGTCTCTATTTGGTAGTTATTTAAATCAGATTTTTAATGAAATTTGATAAAAGCTGATGAGATGTGGCAGTTAAAAAATTGTGGATTTTATGAAATATATAGTTAAAATTATTTGTTGACTTTCACTTGAAATTTTAATTGAATTTTAATCCAAACCAAACACGAGCTAAATTTTTAACAGAGTTTGATAAAAATTGATAAAATTTATAGTTGAAAATTATGCTCCCATAAAATATGTTAAAATTCGTTGTTAACTTTGACTTAGATTTTAATTCGTATCTAAGTAAATAAAATTGCAAGCTCTATGCTAGAAGAGGGAAATATAGTCGTCCGAATTAACAACAAATGCAATAGAAGAATGGTGGAAAATATTTTAGTGTTTTCTGAATCACTTTGGTGGAAAGTAGACATGCTTTATCCTTCATAGTATGAAGAAAGAGTCTCATCTTGAGCAATTTGGCACTGATATTTTGATACTTGAAGTTTTTATTGTGCCCCATGAAGTGCGTGATATAGTAATGTCGATTTCATTGGTCCGACTATAGAAGGTATGTTGTTTGAAAATAAATTGACGACGTCCGAACCTCAGTTGGAAATTATTGCACTCGAATGAAGGGTGTATGATACTGGATCGATTCACAACAAATGGTAACATCATGAAATCCCCATCAAGCATGCGTTTCTCATTAATTTTGACCGCAACACCATGGTAGTGCAAGGATCGACTAGAGGTGGATCCATTAGCGATGGATCTTTTGGGTTATGTATGCAGTTTTATTGTTGTCATTCGTTGAGTTGTGTTGTTGATTTCTCTCTTCCCTTTGTTCATGTAGGCTGCGGCAGGAAAGTTTGTTCAAATTTAAGATCTAAAGCAACTAGATCAAGACTTCTTGAGCGCTCTTCCAATCAAATTCTTATTTAGTCCATCAACTTCTAATTTAGTCGACTTTAGTCCTCCACTTTTTGGTCCTGTTCAAATTGATCCTTCAAGTTTTTTATTCGTTCAATTCAACCTCCAAACCTTTCGAAGTTCAAATTTTACTCCTCACTTTGCAAAATAAATAAATAAATCAACTTCCAAAGCTCTTCGAATCAAGTCCTTGCACTTTTAGAGCCGTGCAATTCCATCATCTTTCTTAATTAAGTTCCTAAACTCTTCCTTTTGCTAAATCCATCTCCAAAATGGGATTTTTACCTAGAAAAACAATACATACAGAAGTACAGAACATTAAGTAGAATTTCTGTCAAATAATCCACATCAAGCTATTTTAAGAGTCTGGCTTTATCATAAACATGTTGGAAAGTGGAAACCAAAAATTACTTAAAAGTATGATGTAGAATGGGGAAGAATTAAGAAGCAAGAAGAAGAAGGGGG
>CAIGRP010102712.1:0-62505 GCA_903798385.1 Fraxinus cuspidata | reverse complement strand
TAAACTAGCTGTGACCGATAAATATTTTGAATTGTGACCAAATTTTATATGTCTGTGACCTTTATATATTTATTAATTAAATATATAATTAATTAATTAAATCATAAATAAATTTTAATGAAAACCTGATTTTTGAAATTTGAAACCTATATCCTTAATTTTGAAATGGTGTTTACTAAAAACCTGATTTATGTATTGTTCCCATTCAGCAACCCAACTTCTGCACGTGATATTTAATATTTTATATACCTTAAGCAAAAACATAAAAAAGGGAAAAAAAAAAACACCACGGTAAGTTTTGCTGTGCTTCAAAGATTACTTATAAGTTAAGTTTAGTTATTAAATTACAAAAAAATAAATAACTTTTTTACTGAACAAGTTACTCATTTTTACGGAAATATAATAGTTACTTTTGGAAAAAGGAAAAATAAGTTGGGCCCATTGGCCTGCCGGGTTCAACGCAACCCAAGTAGACCTGATCTGGCCAGCTTTACACTACACTCAGTGCTGGGTACTGTATTTGAAGTGAAACTTGACCGAAGTGAAACTTGTCCCAGTGACATAAATTCTTCTTTATTCTTAATTTTAAATAATATGGTATCAAATAAAAAAATAATAAATTATAATAATAATAAATGGTATTATCTGTTTTTATTTTATTTTTGTTGTACTGCCTCGTTAACCTCCACGTGTTAACAAGAAATCTCGTGTGATTAACTTAAATCTAACATAAATTGTTGTACTCATCGTGTTTGTATGTCAATTGTGCAAAAGAAAGTGTGTTGTAACTCTTAAAAGAAGAATGTTCGTTTTCGAGCCTTCACCAATATTTTACGCCTTCTATGAACTTCATCGTGTTCTAAATTTATCAATTAAGCTCTTCTTTTGTATTATTTCCAGATTTTAATCGTGTCAAATTTCATTTTTAATCATACATTTTATTGAGCTATCAACTTTTATTCACCGTTTAACTATATATTTAATGAGACCTACCAACTTATAATCTCAAGAAGCTTTGTCGAACATGGGCAAAATTTCTCAACTCAAAAAAAAAAAAAAGTATCTTATTAAATGCAGTTTTATGAAACTAAAAATAAAACATAAATAGAACGATCCCTGCAACCCCTCCCCCTTGGCAAATGAAGCGGACCCTTTAACAAAGAATTTGGGCTACAGTGTGTATGGATGGAACTTAGTAGAGTGGATAACAATTTAGAAATTGTTTACCCCAAGCCCACCTTTTCCACCCCGTTTTCTAGATCTCGTTCGATATTAATTTAATTAAGAAGTCCTAAATCTTTGACATTATTCATAAGTTTATGCTTCCCAAACCCTTAAAATATATTAAAAAAAAAAAAAATTGCTTTCGAATCTAAGAAGTTGTTTTTAAATCTGTTTTAATATTTTTTTGAAAGTATTTTATTTGACTAAAAGGGCTTTTAAAAGAAGTCGTGTTAATGTAACTTGTTCAGGGATTTTTTTCTATAAAATGTAAAAACCCTGTCAAACGAACCCTAAAACTATTAATAGATTGCATTAGGAAGAAAGTTAAGAAAGTCTAGATTTCGATTAATAATAATGCAATAATTTAATTTGTAATTAATGCATGAGTGAGACATGTTATAGAGTGATGGAACAGCTAATATATGGGACATAATTACCTGCCAATCATCGTCCTAAAACGAGATTAAGTTAAGCTAATTGTACTTTATTAGCACGTGGATGAGCTTGCTTTGCAATGAGTTAGATAAACAATTATTGATGGACATCTGTCACTTACCATGTCGCCACTCATTAATAGGATTGTCTATAAATCCAAGCCAATGGTTTTACAAAATAATTATGTAAAGTTGATCACAAGTATATATTTTATTCAATTATATTTATAATCATTGGATTATCATATCTTCGCCGAACTTGATTTATTTGCTAGGGTATACTCAATTAAGATTTTGATGGATTTTAAAAAATTATAAATTTTAATGAATTTCATGAATTATAATATATTTTCAAAAATTTCATATGAATCTCATTAAAATTGTAAAATTTCAATAGATTTTGTCATATGTATTTTTAATTTTGAAATCCATCTAAAATTTTTAAATTCCGTCTATTAATAAAATCCTTATATATCTATTAGTTATTGAGGATGCATAAATTTGAATGGATTTCATAAAAACTCAAAATGGGGATACCTAAATTTAGAAAGATTTTTAAAATTGATCAAAATTTCAGTTGAGGATACCCTTTAAAATATTTTGTTTCATTTTCGTGATAATTATTTTGAAGTTTTAAAATTTGACATAGTCAAAATTATACATTTCTCGATGAATATTAACTATGTGTAGATCAATTAAATTACCAAAATTAACCCTTTTTCTCAAAATACAAGAATGTATCTTATAATAATAAATTACACTAACATTTTTGTGTTTATTTAAAATTATTTTGATCCCTGATAGCATTTTTAAATTAGAAGGTAAAGAAAAGTATAAAATAAAATGCTTTGCTTCAGCAACATTATACTTTGTCTTCACGAACTCAAATACACAAATAATACGCCAAGAATCTTTCCCTGTATTGCTCATTGCAGCTTTGCATAATTCCAAACTTCAGAAAAAAAGTATACTTGTTTTTAAGTAAGAATTCATCTCCAAATAGGTTTAAATAACTTATTATGATGAAATCTTCCTTATTTACTTATAAGTAAACAAATAAGCTGTGAGTAAAACCACTAAATTTAACATTACTTGGAACTACATGCACCAAGAAAAAAAAGTGTATAAAATTAAAGTAAAATCTTATAGGATTTGGGGGTTCATATTTGTCTTAATTATTAGAAGCATATGAAAGGGACGTGAACAGGGTACAACTAATTGGGACAATGATCCTAGAACTTCCTTCTGACAAGAGGCTCTTTTGTGGAATAATATTTTAGTTTAATTTTTTTGTAGGTTTTTCACTTTTATTGGTTTTTTTTTTTTTTAAGATTACTTACCTCTGTACTAAATATCAATTTATTTGACAATTGACATCCATGTTAGGTCGATGTTGAGGCTTAACATGTTGAGGAGCCTAATTGTGTGATTGTGGCTAGGCTCGACTTGAGGTTTTTGCTGGATGGCGAGCAATCGACTTTATAAAATTCAAAGGACATACTTGGTACATAATCAACTCAAGTTAGTCTACATTTTGTCGGGTGTGAATTACATAGTTTATTTACCGGTCGAGCTTATAAACAAAAAAGAATTTCAATTAATGAAAAATACATACTCTAATCCATATTGAAAGATTTTTACTTATTTTTCACAATAATAGACCATGACTTAAAAATAGGGTGCAACCTCCGTCATTAAATGTTTATGATGATGGTTCAAACTCTAAAACAATTGACAACTTTAATGGTTAATGAACAAACTAATAAGGCCCCAAGCAAAAATAATCAATGTTCACAACTCGTTTCTAATGCACTATTGCACATGGTCGTTGAGCCTACTTTGGCTCGACCGCACCACCTAGGGTTCTGTCCTTTCGAGAAGCAACCTATTATTGACGAAGCTCTTAGTTTACCTAACTTTTTCAATGGAGTTTGAAAATCTTTCTACTCATTAAATAATCTTGCTTAAGCAACACCGACTTTTTATGTAGGACAAAAAAAGAAGATAATTATTAGTGCTATGTTACAAAGGAACAAGTAATTATTCCGTACTTCACCAATCTTAATCATTGGGCGACAACATTATATTTTTAAGGGAGAATTGCAGCAAAGATACTAAACCTTTCATTTAGTATCAAGTTTAACTCAAACTTTTCATTTGTGTCACCGTAGATACCAAACTTTTAAAAAATTTGTAAGTTTAGTCCAAATTGACGGAAATTGTTAGTGAGGCCATCGGTTGACCAAGAAATGGAAAATTTATAATTTTGACTAAATAAGAAGAGGGTATTTCGACCAAAACACATTTAGGGTGTGTTTGGGGCACATTATTTGGAAGAATGTATTTTGAAAAGTAGATTGATGGAGAATGTGTGGTTGAAAAAGAAGAAAAAGTTATTGATGTGATGAAAAATATTATTTTATTGAAAATGTGTGGTTGAAAATGAGTAGAAGAATGAAATGAAAATTTTAATATGGGTCAAACAGGGCTTACCCTTTTAGAAAATTCTTCTTCTCCCTATCCCATCCCTCATCTCCATCACAGAAACCAAACCCGAGCTCATCCAATCTCTCCTACAACCATCACCCAACCATCATTGGCATCGTGCCATTGCCACAAATCGTACCCATCTTCTTCCCTACTAGATTTTTCTATATCTCTCTCACCTTAAACTATTCCCAAATCTCAATTTCACCATTAAAGATTTGGAGAAAAACAAATGGAAACGCAGTTGATCTAAATATGTGAAAAACAATAAAAGTCCCCATTTTAACTTAAAACCTTTAAAAAATTCGTCGAGTCCAATTGTCGGAAACTGTTAGTGAGGCTATCGGTTGACCATGAAATGGAAAATCTTATAATTTGACCAAATAAGAAGAGGATATTTCAGCCAAAACACATTTACCCTTTTAGAAAATTCTTCTTCTCCCTTTCCCATGCCTCATCTCCATCACAGAAACCAAACCCGAGTTCATCCAACCCCTCATATGACCATCACCCAACGATCATTGGCATCGTGCCATTGCCGTAAACCATACCTATCTTCTTCCCCTACTAGTTTTTTCCATATCTCTCTTAAACTATCCCCTAAATCTCAGTTTCACCATTAAAGATTTGGAGAAAAACAAATGGAAACGCAGTTGATCTGAATATGTGAAAAACAATAAAAGTACATGTTACGGGACTTCTGAGGCCCTCCACCTCGTCCGCTTGTCCAAACTGATCTCGTGTCACCAGGGGCAGATGAATAGGATCCACATCGAACGAATTGATTCCATAAATTCGAACTGAAACACTAACGCCCCACCTCGTAGAAGAACTGAACTCATCCGCCATTCACGACGGATGCAAAGGCGTGCACTCCGTATTCAATATGTTTCACAATCCGCCTCACCACACCTCTACCAAGATCTTTTGTGATGAGATCTATCCAAAATCAAGTCCCTGACTCATTGATGGGGCGTGTGGTAGGCTACAAACGATCAACTCGATTGCTATGTCAAAAATCAATTAATGCCCGCAAACCTACAGATTGACAGATTGACTCCTATGAAAAGATGACACGTCCGGGATCTGAAGCCACGTGTCCTCCTATCCAACAGTTCTCCTCTCCCCTTCTCTAGTATAAATATCCCCACATAATGGTGAGTCAGGGGTTCACATTTTTTCGAGTCTTGGCATTCTAGTCTTTTAACTCTAAAGAGCTTTTCACTACATTTGCACACATTCTCAATCACGTCCCGGTGACAACTTCACCGTCGGACACCACTTTTCGGTTGACTGAAATACTGACTTGACTGTCGAATGGCTCGCAGCCGCTTCCACCCCCACTGAAAAAGGCCACGAATGACTAACGGTGTGCTACTGTGCCCAAGGAGGAGCATAGGTAAAGACTTATTCTGTGGCCACGTTTCGGAGCCATTTTTCGAGGTCAATAGTACCCATAGTAGTAGTGATGTTTCGTTAGGAAAGGGAAGCAGCTAACGAAGCAATCTTGATTGAGATGTGTGACTTTTCGGGGATTTCCAATCCACACGGTGGCTCCACCGCTATGCAGATCCTAGAGCCGAATAAAAGCTCATAGATCATTGATGGTTTTGATTGAAATTACTAGAAATCGGACTAGAGGCAGAATTAGAAACATGTTTTTTGTATAGAGAAGAAATGAGTTTTTTACCAATGGTACTAGAATTGGAAGAACTGGAGGCTCTTTTGGGAAGGGCTGTGGTGAAGCAGAATTACCAGGTTTTGGGGTCCAATTCTTGGAGTCAGTTTTGAGGTCCAATTCCTTCAAACAGTCGGTTTTCATTTTGCCCTTGTCTTTTGAATTTTGGTTTCCAGTTGGGCAATTGGATTTGATTATATGCTGATTATTTTCATGTTTTTTTGGTTTTATTGAATCAAATTTTCCTTTCTTTTCTTTTTAGGAAATTTCTTCAATAACAACTCAACATGGAGGGAGTGACTTTGTAATAATAAAAGGTGACCGGAAGTTTTAAGATGAGCTTTTATGCAGAAAACAAAGTATAAAGACTAAATTTTATGCAATTACAGTTGGAGGCATTTACACAATCTATTTTTTTACTCAAATCTTTAGTGGTGGTGCGGCTACCGTCGACGGTGCGATGAGTGTACTTTGGTTTGGTTTATGTGATGTAAGGGATGGCAACATGGTGGATCGATGTCAGGGCAACCTCTCCCGCCCTGTTACCCATTTAAGGCGGGGCAGGAAGGGACGGGCCTCTTGCCCCGTTTAATTTTTTTTTAAGTTTTTGATAATTTATTTTATTGCCTCATTCATTAGAGTAAGACAATAATATATTCTTTTTATTCTTTAATTATTTTCAAAAGCTAAATTATTCAAATATATTTGGTAAATTAAGACTTTTATTGTTTGTCATATTTTTTAGATATTCTCATTTGTCATTTTCTATTAGAACTAATAAAATTTTGTGAAATTTTTCACTTAAAGTATTAAATTCTAAAAAAAGAAATTAGACGGGGCGGGGCGAGGCACACGTTATCCATACCCGCTCTATCTCGTTCCATCCCCAACCCAAATACCCGATTAAGCGGGTATCCCCGCCCCGTTTGGTACGGGACCCTTATGTATCGAGTTTGTCGGATTTTTTTTTTTTTTTGCCATCCTTAGGGGAGATGAGGGAAGGGTGGAGGAGGAGAAGATTAGTTTTCTATAAAGGAAATGCATTTTGACTAAAATGTCCTTATCATATTTTGTTAAAATTATAAAAAAAAAATCATTTGTAGGAATTGACAGTCTCACTCACAGTTTCTGTCAGTTTAGACTTGATCTGTGAAATTTTTTAAAGGTCTGGTATCTACGGTGACACAAATAAAAAGTTTGAATTAAGTCAGCTACTAAATGAAATGTTTGGTAACTTGACCGCATTTCTTCCTATTTTTAATTAAATAGTTTAATTAATGTACCCGCGTAATTGATGGGGTCATAATCCCATTAATCAATATAGTAGAGTACAATGTAGGTGGGTCAACTGCACATGGAATTGCTTAATTTTGACATCTAAACTTACGGGAAAATATGTTTTAATTTGCACCTTTATATTCGGGGGAAAAAGAAAGAAGCGGTCCATATGGACGTGATAACTGGCAACGTATTCCACAAGTAATTGTTTCAACCTCTTAATTAATATTGGGATTTTTTTGCGATGACGTTTTGTCTTAAAGAACTTCTTTGTTGTACAATAGTGTTAAGTGATTCATTTAAGTACTTATCAAAAATAATAAAGCACTAAAGCTATATTAACCAAAACCATTAGCCAATACTAAGTGCCTGTTTGATTTAACTAAAATCAAATTCTTAGTAGATTTTGATAAAAGTTGATACATGCACTTGAACAGTTGAAAAAGTGGTGAATCCATGAAATATGTGCTTTAAAATGAGTTTGAATTTTTTTTTAGAAAAATGAGGTCAAAGATGGACTAAATTACCAATCACGTCTGAAAATCTAGTTATTATATATATATATATATTTTTAGCAAAAACATAATAATAGATCATATGGAATGGCCAAAAACTTGCCCATTTCATAAATTAAAAAAAAATGTTTTAATTTTTTTTCCCAATTACTTTCTAAAGGCAAAGCGCAGTTTCGAACTCGTAATGAAATTGAGATTGTTGTACAGAATTCTCGTCCGAAAGATTTGTTCATTGTATAGAGAGTATTATGTACTTGTCGATTATTTAATTGAATATTTAAATAAAAGAAAATACAAAAAAATAAGGAATAGAGGAGTCGTGGGGGTGGTGAAGCGCAAAATGTGTGGTGCCAGGCTTGCACTCTAATCTTCCACAAGGAATCAATCGTTGCCAAAAAGTAATGGGGTTGCTTCTATGCCAACCGAACCTCACTCGTTTTCTCACCTCTTCATATTTCTCACACACTCTCTCTCCTCTTTCTCTCTCTACATATACACACATGAAATTGTGTATGTATTACCTTAACATGTTATAAACAATACTTTCAAGTACCATCTCGCGAAAACTACACTAACTTTTTATCCCTTGACAACATCAAACGCATTTTTTTGGCACTCGATTTTACATGGCATACTAAAGAAGGATTTTACTTCTTTTTCGATACCATTCAATATTATAAAATTTACCCTCCAAAGTCCAAACAAGCCGACCTTCTTATATAAAGCAACTCCAACCCTATAACATTTTTTTTCTCCACCACCTCTCTCTTTATCTATCTACTATTATGCAAGCTTAAGAACAAGTTATGGAGGCTAAGGATGATCGCCATAAAATCAAAGCAAAGCGAACCAAGCGGTCAAGGCCGTCATCACCACTTGCATTAACCATGGCCACCACCAGCTCATGCAGCACCGCCGCCAGTGACGGTGGTTTTGGCGGTGCAAGTGATATTTCAGGTAGCTTTGATCGTTTTGCCGCCACACCGCCTAACTCAGATGAACATACTGATGATGAAGAAGATATGGCCAATTGTTTAATTCTTTTGGCCAAAGGCCACGCCAGAAAACCATCAGAACCGCAGGCAGCGGCAGCTTCCGCCTCCAATAAAAAGGCAGCAGTTGCGGCGGCTGTAGAGGTTTACCAGTGCAAGACTTGTAACCGGTGTTTCCCTTCATTCCAAGCTCTTGGTGGACACAGGGCAAGTCACAAGAAATCTAAGCCAACAACCCTAGAACAAAATCCACAGAATGTTCCATTCAATTATGATCACAGTACAATTCTTTCACTTCAAATCTCAAGCAAACATTCAGGCTGCAACCCACAAAACAAATCTAGGATTCATCTGTGTACAATATGTGGAGCTGAATTCAACTCCGGCCAAGCCTTAGGTGGTCATATGCGGCGGCACAGGCCGACGGCGTTGGCTACGGGGGCACCTGATAGTGGCCATGAAGAGTCTAAAGAAGCTAAGAAACCAAGAAATCTGTTATTAGATCTTAATCTTCCTGCCCCAGAACCAGAAGACGATGATCTTCGAGAAACCAAGTTTTCTTTTGCATCCAAAGAAATTATTGTCTTTTCAGCCTCTCCTTTGGTTGATTGCCATTACTAGTTTATTCATATTCGATTGTGAATTTATAAAAATGTGAATTATTAACAATTTATTCAAATTAAGTAGATATAATTATTCTGTATTCATAATTCATTAATAAATTTGTTTAATTTTTTTTACTGCGTCATCTTTCTTCGATTATTTAGTTTAAATCTTTAAGCATTTCACCGTATTTCTCTCTGGCTCTCTGGGTAACACTATTAAAAACGTATCATCTTGATGGAGTCGACTCTGTCAATGATCACCAACGAAAATCCCATCCAAGTTGCAAAAAAAGAAGGACAATGAGCAATGAAATTTAAGCAACAGCACTGCAATTAAAAGTGGTGAATAAGGCACGTTTGGTTCATCACAAGAAAGCAAATTAAAGCTGCAAAATATGTGTTTTCGTTCCATTAAATGACAGAAAATTAATGAATATTGTGCAACTGTACAAGCCAGGTATAACTGCCCCTTCTTTTGTGGTGTCAAGGTAACATGCTTAGCGTCCAAATAAATTAGAAAAATAAGTCAATTTTTTTTTTTTTTATTATTGAACTTGACATGCACCAAACGTGGCCTAAATTGATTAAAACAAGATCTTTTTATTTTTGGAATTTCACCTTTACCCTTAATATGAGACTCGAATCCACGACAATGACCAAGTAGTTTTTCGTTCTTACCACTTGAACTAAGTTCTGATCTCAATTAAACAAAATTTATGCTTTTGAAAAATAAATTATATTTCTAAAAAGAAATTTTATCGTGTTTAAATAGTAACTTAGTAGCCAAATGGTAGTGTAATTGTAACATGTCTTTGTGTGAATTGATTATTTGGTGTGTGATTTCACTAAAGTCGGTAGTTTCGTTTGTTGATGTCTACTTCGCGGTTGGTATAAAGTCTATATAATGACTTTGAGGTTTTGACTAATATTAATTTTTTTATATATAAACAATAATTTTCTCAATAGAAATAGTGAATAAAAATTAACCACCGTGGCTTCCATTTTAAGTGATCTTATAAAAATAATTAAATATTCTGTCGCTATGAGATGTGAATAAAATTAGTTTTGGCAAATATATTCATCACTCATCATTATTAACTTAGAAAACCTTAACTCTAACATGACTGTCACTATGTTAATATTTGTTAATTAATTATTAAACGAAATTTTGACATTTATTTTGTTGACATTTAGGTTTCAGTTCGATTTGAACTCATCCACAATGCTATTTGACAACTCTTGGAAGTCATAGTTTCTTGATCAAGCACATGGTTCGTGTTGTGTGGGGATATTTGAGTTTATAGTGGGTATTGATAGATTAGGTTGAATACGATTAAACTTGATTTTAAAAAAAAAAAAATGATATGTAATGGTCACTTGTTTAATATTCAATCAAATGTAATATCAACATTATTTTACTCTAGTCTTGTGTAACAAGGCCATCAATATATTAAAAGGATGATATGTATGCTTATTACGAAATTTAATTTTAATAATTTTTTAACTAGACACAATGCATTATTTCATTGATGAGTATGACCTTGAATAAAAAGTGAAATAAAGTAAGAAAACAGTTGCAACGATAGGTAAAGCATTGTAGAACATTCATCAAATGGAAAATGAAGACCTCGACAAAACATTTTAAGTTTCGAACCTTTTTCCACTGAATTATTAGAATTCTCACGCACTTTATTATTGAGCAGACATTTATGACCATCTTGAATGTATACCCCTCTGTCCATGCAAAATAGACTTGTCTATTCTCCCACACGTTCTTCTAAATGTTACTCACCTATTAAGCATTTAAAAAATAATTAAATTCTGATACATGAATTTGAACCAAGAATGTTCAATACAAAATGTACGAAGAAATCACAAAATTTATCAACAATGTTCACCTTAGTTAACAGAAGATCGTCTATATATCTACACTGAGTATACATCACAAAACCTACTAAAGATTTAAAGAGAAGAACCAAAAGAAAAACTGAGAAAAAAAAGGAGAAAGAAAAGTCAAACTTGTGCAAACAGTAATAACGATTAATTACTCCCTTTTATAAGAGAGACAACACAAAAGCCCTCCATCCGATGGCCACAACTCAGCCACGTGTAAGATTGAGATGAAATATCTTGCAAAGTCACAACACACGTTTTTATCTATTTTGGTCAATGGTTAAAAAGTGAGGTTTTAAAAACAAAAATCTTCAAAAAAAAAAAAAAAAGAGCAATGGTAGAATAAACTCGGAGGCATATCCTGAGTATATAAACATAACAAATTGTAAAAATTTAAAGATGTTCAAGTACCTAGGATATTTAAAATTGAGATATTTCGATCAGTCATAAAGTTATTGGAAAAGAAATAAAAATAAAGAGAAAAAGTTATCGATAACATTTTTGTACATAACGTAGTGTTTCATATTATAAATGATAGCAAAGATAGTTCAAGTGACATTATAATGATGGAGATTATATACATGTTGTATTCTATTTTCCTTGACCAAGATTTTATCATATCAGATTTTCTTGAAAGATTTTTAGTAAGACAACTTTTATAAGATATTCAAAATATTAATGTACTATTTTTTCTTCATTGAAATTTTTGCCATATGATTTTTTCTAGTAAGATTTTAACAAGATATATCCATTATGTTATGAGTGTTCATAATAGAAAAAATATTTACTTTCAAAATAATACTCTTTTATGTTACAAATTGTGTACGATACCCTTGAAAAAAATGATAACAAAATTTTGTTTCTTTCTACTTGATTCTCATATTACTACAGTCACAAAAGATTGATAAATATTTATATGAAGATAATATTGCTTGAAGTCTATAACAAAGCAACGTGAAACATATTTCATCAGATATTGAAGATATTGACATACAAAATATTAATGACTCGATATAAGAATTTTCATTAATTGAAATCAGATGGAGTATATGTAATATTTTTCCTTCTCTCAAGTTTTGTTTTGTTAGATTTTCTTGACGGAATCTTGATGAGGTAACATTTATTACATCAATTATAATTAATCGTACTCTTTTTTCCTTTATTTGATACTTCCTTTGTCATTGAATTTTTGTCGAGCTAGGTTTTTACAGATATAGTGAGATAGTTATTACGGAAGACTTTATTTTATTCAAACTGTAACTCTTATTAAAACTTTAAATATAATGTCATTCTTTAATGAAAAAGTTAAATTTTGACTACATTAATTTCTTTCTATTATTAGCCCTACTTGATGGTCATTGTTTAAAAAAAAAAATGAAATTTTGAATAGTGATTGTTACGTGTCGTCACCGAATCTTCAAATTAAGCTTATGTGGTAGTCTATATGGAGACATAAATTGAGTTGACAAAGTCAACTAAGACCCCGATTGGTCGGAGTGGTAAGGGGAAGAAGGGGCGAAGTCAAAAAAAAAACTCTGAAGCTCTCTGTTTCAAAGCCCTCCATTCCGAAACTTCATTTGGCCTAAATCTTCGCTTGCTCTCAGAGGATCTGCAAGCAATCTTTATGAATGATTAATATGACGTTTGTAATAATGAATATCAAATCTATCAGCCTAGGACGTAGGGTGGTTGACCTATTGTCAATTGATCAAATGCTTAGCAGTCTAGTGACGTGATGCTTCAACTTCGAAAATGATGCCACATGATTCTTATCCAATAGTAACCATTCCGGTCAGAACTTTATAAATAACAACTTTTATAACATTTGAATCTAATGCAACTCTTTACACTTAAAAGCCACTTTCGACATTCTCTAGCTTACTTCACAATCTCGTTTGCTTGATTTTAGTTCATCCCCCTTTGATTGAATTGTTTATAATCGATGATTAATATGCAATCACATTTAGAATATGATGTTGGTATCTAAACATTTTTGTCTCGCGTGTTAGAGCATATCCCATGCTCCTATATAGCAACCCCATCTGACCAAGTTTCCGATCAGAGCGTGTTGGATCTCGCTAGCATGGACGCGAATGAGCTTAACATATATTGTCCACGCCAGCTTTGCAAAAAGTGAGGTAAACAGTGATTTTTTAAGTAAATGAATGGTTAAAGAGTAGGAAAAATTTTAAGTTTACATATAAAAATTTTTATTATAAAATATATGGTTAAAAATAAATACGAAATTAAAAAGTTGTTTTAAAGGGAGACAAACAAAACTCAAGAAATATTTCTTCTTTCAAGTGAGAAAATCAGTTAGGCTCAACGGTGTCAACTTGAATAATAGACAGGTAACAAGGTGTATAGTTCAACAATCAATAAAATACATTTTTAAGTTAATTATTAAGTGGTAGAACTTGATTAATTGAAATATATTTTTAAGTTTAATTATTTACCAGTATTTCCAATCAAGGAAAATGAAAGAAAAAAATTCACAGATCATAGGGTTTTGCCTATAACTATATTTCTCAGCGGCCGGTGTCAGAGGGATCGAATAGAAAGAGATGGCGGTGCCGGGCAGTCGACGCTATGGAGTTCTCGGCGGCGATGAGGAGGACGCAGCTCTTTTCGAGGAAGAAGGTGTCGAGTTCGCGGAAGAGGACGATATCGATCATTCCGATATCCCTCTCCACTTTCGCCCCTTAGTCGCTGCCGCTGAGTCCGGCGACCTCAACGCCCTCCGTCAAGCCCTTGGTATTATATATATGCTATCAAATTTATTATGTCTTCTCTTAGAAATTTTCAAGCTTTGCGATTTAATCATTATTATACTAATGACTGTTAATAGTAGGGGATTCAATCATTAAGTTTCCTACTAAGAGAAAAGCCATACGTACAGGGGAAATTCACATGATGGAAAAGAAACATATTAAAACAAACCACAGCAGTGTTGTCACTTGGCATCTGGCCAAAATACCTGTGAAACTCCCCTGTATTTATAGCATTCATCAATTTTAATAGAATATGTATATTATGTGCAAAATAATCTTCGTTTATAAATTATGCTTGAAGCTTGTTGTTATATATATATTTCATTTATCCTGTTATTTAATTGGTATCAATCTCAATTATTTTATCCTTTTCTTTCACCCTTTAACTGTTGATTTTTGTTGAAGTTGCATGAACTTATTATGCCATGTGCAGTCAAAATAAGGTTAAGCTTAACTACTCAAATTAATTAAAGACATTTCCTGAAATGCAGTATATACTTCCTGGTTACTTTGGATTCTTTAGCATAAATACATAATAAAATTATATAGAATAAATTCATGTCTCTTAATAATTCTATGAACTCTCCTTTGTTTTTTGATCATGTACAATAGTGCAAAAGCTATGAGTTTCTCTTGTTGTACTTGCTAAATTATATCCTATAACTTCTTAGTTGGCTAATTACATTGTCTAATATCAAGATTGAACTAATGATGCCCTAAAAAACTTTTATAGGGGTGCTTAATTATAAGAAAGATTACAAAAAAGATGGTACTTTTTGCCTGAAGATTCCTCTTATATATGCTTTATGTGCTAATTTTTTAGTAGTTATATGAATGATTACATATTACTGTGTATTGACTTGTTTGTCTAATAAGTTGTTGGTGGTAAAGCAAGAGAGGTTTCTCCTAAATACTTGTAGTATTTTTTATTATTATTATTTTTTTAAGAGAATATATTTTCTCTCTTATATTTCTCTTATTATAAGAGAGGGCATTTTTATTGTTCTCTTTTTATTTTTAGAGAGAAGTTGTTGTAGTCCTGACTTTGAAATACAGAAATCTTTGTATACTTGCCCTTGGACATAGTCCAAATTAGGTGAACCACGTTATTTTTGTGTCTACAAGCTGTAAAATTGTAGTTACTATTTTTAACTTAAAATACTTTATAAAAATCTTAATATTGAAGCTTTTGGTTTCTTGATCCAAGAGTTAAGCTGTAGATTGCTTGGGCTTGGCCCAAATTCAATATCCAAGCTTCAAAAGTTGTTTTACTATCAACTGTTCTCCCACTTAAAGTTACTTTTGTCGTAATCCTCAATTTAAAATAGTGAAATCATCCTATATTCGCATGTGGACATAGTATAAATTGGGTGAACCACATAAATATTTATGTCCATTTTTAGATATATTTTTTCTCAATTCTACTTTAGTTGCAAGCCAACCTTGACCTATGTTTTTTCTAACTATGTTATCAAAGTAAGGTTTTGTGTAGAGTAATTGTTCACTATCTGCATACAAGAGAGAGTGTTAGTGTGACGACCCGAATCCTTGACTATTCAAGTGTCATTAAATAAAATTTGATTTTTCTTTATTTTTTTCATAGGAACTTACATAGTAACAAGAAACGATTTTACTCATTTAAGTAAATAAAAGCTGTTTTAACTTCATTAATTAATTGCGAAATGATATTATTAAATAATGATGCATTGACATAAAACATAGTCTAAATAATGTCTAAAATAAATTAAACTTAAAAGTTGTGTTTTAACACAAAATAATTTATTAATCCTAACCCGTTGCCATCTCCACGTTGACTATCTCGAACTATCAATTATCTGAAAAGGAGAAATATCATAGAGTGAGATTTATAAAATCCCCATAAGTACGCTATGAATTATTATCGTGTATAACTTAAAAGAGCATAATAATCATAATCAACATAATGGAGTCACAAGAATATTACCGATCATAGGTGGTAAGAATTCTTATGTGTAGCGTTACTAAACTTCTGTCCCCTTAACACAATCATAATCATATTGTATCATATGTGACCCATTATAATTTTCTTGAAACATAATAATAATAATAATAATTATAATTATAATAATAATCCAAATATAGGTATCGTACTTACTATGAAATTTAAAAGAGAGTAATAGAGACCGAATAAAATTGCTTGATTCCTCTTACAATTTCCACATCGGCTATGTGTGTGTATATGTGTATATTATTTAGGCTGGAAAAATAATAGTGTGTGGTAGCATGTAAATGTGAATGAGGGGTTTAAATAGGACAAGATTAGGCATGCATCATTAAGGAAAATTCACGATGGTTGAAAGGCTATTAATTCTAGCATTGAAATTGTTCCTTGAATTTTGTGAAATGAGCAAGAATCTCTCCTTCATTCCTCATGTGAATACTACATTCTATAAATTTTGGGAAATGAGCAAGAATCTCTCCTTCATTCCTCATGTGAATATTACATTGTATATACACATGCATTCACACTACACATTACCATATCTCAATCATGGATATGACAAAAAACATATACCAAGGATTTCTATATAAGGGTTTGACCAAGTATTCAACCCTTTTTCAAATACCAAAATTTGTAGGAATTAGCATTTATACTAAGTTTGCTATAAGGTCCTAGAAGATGGATTAACCCTCAAATGAGCCCCTAAATTTTCAATTCTCATAATTAGACCCAAAAATTCAGGTGCAAGTGTTATAGTTAACATCTTATGAAGAAGCGAAAGGAAAGGGGTCACGAGTAGTCAAAAGTTCAAGGTTGTGTAACAAACATCTTAGATGAAGGTGAAATTTTATATAGTGAGGCAACAACAATTGTTGAAGGCTGAAAATCATTTGCTGATATCTAGATTATGGACTTGAGAACTAGATGGGACATAACACTTTGCAGAGAATGATTCCATTAACATGAACCTATCTCAAAAATCTGTCTTTATGGAAAATGATCGTGCTTTGGAGATTACTAGTTTCAAAATGTATGATGGTAAAGTTAGCACCATCGAGGAGGTATAACATGTGAAGATTATAACTTTTAGAAATAAGAACACAATAGCAATGCCCTTTCTTATAATGGGAGATAATACGTTCTCTAACAAAAGAAATATTACAAGTATTTAGGAGAAACCTTCTCTCTCTAAAACTTTACCTCTCTCTAAATAGAATAAAGTACACATCAAACAAATGCTGCAACGCTCACACACGCATATATAAAAAGATAGTCACCATTTTTTACTCTAAATATACTTTTAAAAAGTTTTAATATTGAAACAATTGATTTCTTAATCCAAGAGGTATGCAACAAATTGTTTGGGCTTGGACCAACCGCAATATCCAAGCCACAAAAATGGCTTTACCTCCAACCTTTATCTTACTTAAAGTTACTTTTATCGTAACCCTTCTATCCTTCCTACAGTTGTCGTTTTCATGCTACTTGCGTTTTTGCTAGGTTGATGGAGGATCACACCATATAAACTTGTCAATCTGTTTTATTCTTGTGTTGACTTTCTTCTTCAAGAACCGAGTTGCAACATCATTGAAGATTGGGCTTTCTTTGTTGTTGGTTAAATTGATGATAAGTTGACATGCGAATGTGGTAGATTTTGAAGTAAAATCTCAACATGTTTACCCGCCTCTATGTTCTGCCCCATTGTCATGAGCCGTGAAAATAAAGTGTTGGGTGTGTTGATATGGCCGATCACCGCAGTTGACCCCACCAATCGAAGGGTGTAAAGCCTTCTTTTCAAGAAGATTTTGTAGTGTAACGATTTGACCTCGTCCAACTTTGTCCGTATATCCCATCTCTTTTTTCATCTTCTTCTCCGCCACACTTGAAAATACTCCATCGACTAGTGCTGGTGCAGATAAGCAATTACATTGGCATCCATCCCGTTTTGCTTGCCATCGTCTGTGATATTTGCAGGGTCTCCATCCAACTGTTGTCAAGCGGTTTTCTTTTTCCAACGTTGCTTTTATTCTCATTGTCTACACCGAGAAATTGTTGTCATTGAACTTTTCAATCTCAATACTTATTGTCATTTTGTTCCCCATTATCGTTTCACTATGATTGAAAATAGTACCGTGTGTATGAATAATGAACAACGGCCTTATACAAAATCTCGCTCCTTAGGAAAAATATGAGTCAAGTTTGACTCACAACTAAAGTAAAATTGAGAAAATATAGTTAAAAATAGACGCAAATACTTACATGGTTTACCCAATTTATATTACGTCTACCCACAAGTATAGAATGATTTCACTATTTTAAAGTGAGGATTACATAAAAATGACTTTAAGTGGGACAAATATTGACAGTAAATTGGATATTGGATTTGGGATAGCCCAAGCACTTTGTCACTTACCTCGTGGATTAAGAAATCAATTACTTCAATATTAAGACATTGAAGAAGTCTTTAAAGTAAAAAACGATTACTGTCTTTTTATAACTCATGTACACTGCCCCATTATATGTATATGTATGTGTGTGTTGCACCATTTGTTTAGTGCATATTCATTTCTATTTAGAGAGAAAAACAGAGTTGTAGAGAGAAAAAAAAGAGTGGGTTCTTCTAAATATTTATGGTTTTTCTTTTGTTAAGGAGAGAGAATTTTCTTCTATTATAAGGCAATATTGTGCTGTTCTTATTTTTAGAGATAAAAATTTGTAATCCTCACTTTAAAATAGTAAAATCCTTCTATAAGTTCCCAAGGACGTCGTCTAAATTGGGTGAACTACGTAAATTTTTGTGTCTATTTTTAGATGTATTTTTTCTTAGTTGCAGGTCAACCTTGACTCATATTTTTTCTGAGTGAACGATGACAGTTAACTATTAGGTTTACAAACATGGAAGTCATATAACTTCTTTACACCTTTTAATTGATGTTTGTCTACAAATTAGTGAGTACTCAAAAACAAAATTCTGCCTTCAATTTACAATACCTTTTCTAATTTTAGCCCCTGTTTGACAACCATTATTTTCAAAAAATAAAGTTTTGAATGGTTTTCAAACAGGGGCTTAAATGGGGAAGTTATTTATCATCATCATCTTTGCTAGCTTGTTTACCTTTTTATCAATACTATAGTGAAGATCTATGCTTATCATATATATGGATTAAAAAATAGGGTTTTCAGTGTTTGCAATTCTTCCTTGTACTAATGCATTTATGGATTCAGCTAATTTTGATGGTAGCATTGATGAACCAGTTGAAGATGGGGATACTGTTCTTCACCTTACATGTTTGTATGGTCATTTGTCTTGTGTCCAGGTAAAATCATTTGACTCTACTGATTAATTCGCAATTACAGCTGCTGTTCAGTAGTTGCAATTTGGTCATCCTATATATCTATTCATGTTGCAATGGATCAGAATCTGATGGTGCCTTTTTATTATGACATAAATTGTTGTTTGAAGCAGTTTTTATTGGAAAGGGGAGCTAACTTGGAGGCCAAGGATGAAGATGGAGCAATTCCATTGCACGATGCCTGTGCGGGAGGTGGGCTATCTGCTTTCATAGCTGCATAGCCTGTCATTTTCTCTGTAGTTTTAATTATCTTTTTTCTTTTCCTCTTGAAACAACTCTACAGGATATACACAAGTTGTCCAACTTCTTTTAAACGGTGTTAATGATCCAGAACATGTCAAGAGAATGCTAGAAACTGTTGATGTGGAAGGTGACACGGTGAGGCCTTTTCTTGATCATATTCAATTTAGGTCTGCAAACATTCTACATTAGATTTGCTTGCCCAAAGAGGTTCTATGAAACCAAGTATGGTTGTTTTTGCAAAAATTGAATAACGTTACTTAGAATTGGTTTATATCCTGTAGCCTCTGCACCATGCTGCTAGAGGCGAATATGATGATGTAATAAGACTGTTGGTAGCGCATGGAGCTTCTCCAACTGCAACAAATATCTATGGGAAGGTTCGCCTGTGACCCTCTCTTTGAAGTTTGAATCTTGATTTCTATACTGCCTGTTTTTCTTATCATCTAATTTTGGCAGACTCCGAGTGAGCTCACTGATCCTGGAACAGAAGTTGGGAGAGTCTTGGAAGAGGTTTCTGGTGCTGTATCAGCTCATTCATAAGTGGGTAAAATTTTGAAAAAATGACTTTTTTAATGAATGCGACGCAGTCAATTAAAATAGAAAATATAGAAACATTCTCCATATGTGCTGTGAATTCTTTTAGGTTTGGTTTCCAGTGGGTAGAGAAATATTTAGCCGTTACTAATTAAATTTCTGGCTGAGTTCTGACGCTTGTATTTGATTATATGATTTGATTGATCATGCACCAGTATTGATCCTAGATTATATGTTTTGGCACGGCAGATTAGTTAAAGATGCAATAAATATGGTTCGATCCACCAAAAATAAGATTGAAGCTTCATGATATAATGAAAGAATATGAGAAAATTACAGATTAATCAAGAACCAAGTACGGGATAAAATCATCTCTTCATCTCAAAATGCATAAATGTACAATGCCCACATATGTTCATCCAGGGAAAGAAAAAAAAAAAAAGGAAGCCGAAGAAGATTATATTCAGCATTCACAAGGGATGTCTAAACTATAAAAAATGGGACAGTGCAAAATGACACTGTAGATATGATAAATAAATAAATAAATAAAATAACAAATAATAGGTTGGATCAATTTAAATAACCAGCTCAATTAAATTTATTGAATTAAAACTTACTAAAGTCTATAAATTTTTGAAGGTCCATTCTACTATTTCAAAATCCACAATTATTCAATTATAATTATTATAATTGAATTAATTGAGGGGTACCAAAATTGATCACAAATTTCTCTTATAAATAGAACCAAATGTTCATAATGAAAGACGAATGAGGTGGAAAAGTGCAAAAAAAAAAAAAAAATCACGAAATGCTGAAAAAATTTCAAAGGCAGAGGAAGTGAAGAAATCCTCTCAACTTGAAGTCCGGCGAACACGAAAAAGATCAAAATCTTCTTCAAATCAAGCAAACCCAAGAATATCAAAGTTTTCTTCGAATTAAATCAAGGTCAAGTCCAAGTTTCGAAATGCAAATCCAAGCTCCGAAAATTCAAGTGTCGAACAAGTCAAGTTATAGGCAAATCAAATTTTCAACAAATCTCAAAGCCTAGGATTCAAGTTACGTGGCTCCTCATCTTCAAACGTTCAGATCATTAATCAGAGGATTTTGCAATTACAAGAAGATTCATATCTGTTTGTATTTTTCAAAAATACAATTTGTAACGATTTCTGTATTTTAATACGTGAAATTCGTTGTACAAACATGATCTGCCTGTTGCGAGCAAGGGCACAACAAAAGATATCACGCAAGGGCCGATGCTCCAAATTCCATAAGTTTTGTCAACCATTTCTTCCAGCCTTCTTAATATAAATATAAATTTCTTCTCCATTTCTTCCAGTGTTCTTATAATTTAGGAGTGGTCCAACACGCCCTAGATCAGTTTATTCTGAAGGAGAGCAAACCCGGAAGGTTGGAAGGAAACTAACTCCGGACAGAGGAAGCGTTGGACAGTCCACCCAACCGAACTGATTTCAGCATTATGGTGGATTTTTTTGATGGTTTTTGGATAGTTGACAGACGGTTGGTGTATTTTGTTAGATTAATGTAATTAGTAGATGATGGTTTTTGGATGTTTTGGTGCAACTTTTTGGCAAGGGGTAATTACTGGGGTATTTTCTGAATGAACTTAATTAGTAGATTTTAGATGTTTTGGTGCAACTTTTTGGGGATTCAGAGGTGGTCCTATAATTTATATACTTGATCTTTAGAGGCTTTTATTCATGTGTACATAAAGCTTTGAAGAAGATTTTCATCTTCTAATAAGCTATAGTAATTGCTGAAAAAAGATTTTAAATCTGCTAATCAGCTTAGAAATTAATGGTTTTATGAAAATATAATGAAGAAATTTGGGAATATATAATATTTATGCTTTTACCTTACAGAATCAATAATTTATCAGTTGCAAAATTCAATAAACAGTCCTCGTGCAAATCGACAATTTCTTTTAAGTTCAGTAATCAAATTTCAACATTTTTCAAAGTATAGTGAGCAATTGAAGATATTTTTCAAAATTTTAATGAACAATTTAATACCCATTTCAAGTTTCAGTGAGCAATCTATATATATGTGGCAATTTGATAACAACGTTTGGTGGCCACATGTATGTTCTGTTTGCCACATCATCACTTTCGTTAGAGGTTAGAAACGAAAGTTAAGTCAGTGAGTAATATTCAACGTCTAAATAAGTTCAATATAGTAAACACGACATTTTAAACTTCAATGTGCAATCGAAGACGCAAACATAAGTTTAATGATTATTGTGACAATTAACACGGGATTAGAAGTTACGTTACATAATCCCGTTTAAATAAAACAAATAGAAGGGGTTGGGGTTAAAATTACTTTAAAATAATTCCTTTTTCGTTTTTTAGAGATTAGTCAAACATGGTCTAAGAGACAAAACCCTAAACCCTCCGCTTCCCCCCAGTGTCCCCAATCCCCACGAGTTACTAACGTTCACTAGGTCACCTCAACCTCCACCTCAGCATCCGCTCCTTCTCTGTCTGCACGAAAGCGAGACGGAAAGGAGCTGACAATGGTGAAGTCATATCTTCGATACGAGGCGGCCGAATCTTTCGGAGTTATAGCATCGGTTGACTCCAACATAACCTACGACAACTCCGGCAAGCACCTCTTGGCGGCGGCGCTCGAAAAGCTAGGCGTATGGCACGTTCGCCAGGGCATTTGCACGAAAACTCTAGCTCCCTCTCCTTCCTCCTCGCGTGGCCCCTCCCTCGCTGTCACTTCCATTGCCTCATCTCCCTCGAATTCTCTCGTATTCTCTCGTTCTCCCTCTTTCCTTCTTTAATGCGTCTGTAAAGGATGCTTATAACTATGGTTTTGTACTTTTGATGCCCTAATTTGTAGAAGTTTAATTTTAACTGTTTTATTACATAGGAGCAAACTGTCGTTTCTTCACAGTTATACATAGCTTGATATGATTATAATTTCTCAATTCAGAAGAACTTTTTCCAATAGCTTACACTGATAATTTCATGTAATGCTATAAATTTGAGTATTATGGATTTATACATAATTAAAATTGAGAAAATGCAAACGTGTACTTTTTATTTATTTATAGCTTTGAAGTATCACGGGGGCAACAAAGCACTTTAATTCATAGTTATGTATGTCCAGTGGGTTTTTATGAGAGTTTGCTTTTGGAGTAAGTGAGATTTTGCAAATGAAATCTATTATATTTCACAAATATCAGATTCAATTTCTGCACACAAATAATGTACGTTAACCTAACTTTTTATTTGTTGTCCTCTCTTTATGATATTTATCTTTGCCAAGAATTGACGCAAAGACAATTGTCATTTTCTGTTTTGGTTCTCTTGTTTTTTATTCTAGACCCCTGTTTGGTACATATTATTTTTTTCATTCTCATTTTTCTACTCATTTTCAACCACACATTCTTCAATAAAATAATATTTTCCATCACATCAATAACTTTTCCTTTTTTTTTAACCACACATTTCATTCTCATTCTTCTACTCATTTTCAACCCCACATTCTTCAATAAAATAATATTTTATATCACATCAATAACCTTTATTTCTTTTTCAACCACACATTCTCCATCAATCTACTATTCCAAAATACATTCTTCAAAATAATGTGGATCAAACACACCCTAGATCTAGAAGTCTAATTTGGATGCTTTTTTGCTTGATAGTTTTTATATTAAGGGATAAATCCCAAATTGACCGATTACCGAAATATAGATCAAGGTATAATAGTTTGGACTACTCATCTTAATAAGATTGAACTTTTAATATGGAACCTTGGGTACTCAATATGATATCAGAGCCCATTGAATTTAAACGAGAAATTTTATCCGATTAAGACTAAAAAATGAGCACCAAAATTTCAAGATTGGTACGGTTAAACGAGCCATCATCTAGCGAGGCATGTTGAGGATAAATCCCACATCGACTAATTATCGAACTATAAAATAATATACAAGGGTTTATGCAATTCTCTTAATAATGTTACACATTTTAAGACGGAACTCTAAATCTTAATACCCTACTTTAGTGCTTATTTGGGAATAGAATATAATAGGTTTATATTATAAATAGATAGAAATAAGTGATAAATGAGTGGGCAGTACTTGTGGGTCCTATGAAATGCATGGATAAAAAGTAGGGTTGACTGATTATATTATTAATTAAGTAGGTTACAAACAAGGGCTTAATCATAGAGAAAAAAAAATAGATAGATGTCATATGCTAGGTTAGAAAGTTAAGAGGGTTTATATTTTTGCAATTCTCAGTTTTGTTGTTTGAACTACATATTAATATAAACATTTGTTGGATTCATTATGGAATATAGTTGGGGAAAAAATTGATTCAACCCAGAAAAGGTAGTTGAGGTAAAAGTTTGGTTTTAATTAATATGTTGGAGTATAGCGAAGTAATGAATGGGATTGGTTTTGCAGATAGCTTGTGGCTATGCTGATGGTAGTGTAAGAATATGGGACAATGAGAAAGGAACATGTGAAACTACTTTGAATGGACATAAAGGCGCTGTAACGATCCTCCGGTACAACAAGGTTGGATCTTTGCTTGCTTCTGGAAGCAAAGACAATGACATTATTTTATGGGATGTGGTTGGTGAGGCTGGACTCTTCCGCCTTCGTGGGCACCGTGACCAGGTAGTTTTATGAGCTTTTGTGATAACTGACTCGTTTTGTATTTTCTTGTTCTGATTTGAAAGCTGTAAAATTTTATTTTTTCTTTCACCATTTTCTTGGAGCTGAATTATAATTTTTCGTCTTTTTACCTACATATTGCAGGTTACTGACCTCGTTTTGTTGGATTCTGGTAAAAAACTGGTTAGTTCATCCAAAGACAAATTTTTAAGGGTCTGGGACCTTGAAACACAGCATTGCATGCAAATTGTTAGTGGTCATCATAGTGAAATTTGGTCCATTGATGTTGATCCGGATGAAAAATATCTGGTCTCTGGGTCTGCAGACCCTGAACTCCGATTTTACATGATAAAGCACGATTTGGCTGATGGAAAAACTCCACCGGATAAAAATGAATCTGATGCGGATAATGGAAATACATCTGCTCAGAACAAATGGGAAGTTTTGAAGCATTATGGTGAAATTCAGAGGCAGAGCAAGGACAGAGTTGCTACAGTTAGGTTCAATAAGTCTGGAAATCTCCTGGCCTGTCAAGTTGCAGGGAAAATAGTGGAGATATATCGTGTGTTGGATGAGTCTGAATCTAGACATAAAGCAAAAAGAAGAGTTAATAGAAAGAAGGAGAAGAAAGCTTCTAAAGGGGCAGGTGAGACTGCTGAAAATGGAACTGTTGGAGATGAAGATGGTAAAGATATCATTGTTACTGTTCCTGATATCTTTAAGCTCCTGCAGATTCTTCGAGCCAGCAAGAAGATATGCTCCATTTCTTTTTCTCCAATCACTTCAAGAAGCTCTCTGGCTAGCTTAGCATTGTCTTTGAACAATAATTTAATGGAAGTTTATTCAATTGAGAGCAGTTCAACCACAAAATCAAGTGCCATTGAGCTCCAGGGGCATCGTTCTGATGTGAGAAGCGTCACACTTAGCTCAGATAATACTCTTTTGATGTCAACAAGTCACAGTTCTGTTAAAATATGGAATCCCAGCACCGGTTCATGCCTCAGAACTATTGATTCAGGATATGGATTGTGTGGTCTATTTGTCCCGGGCAATAAGTATGCGGTTGTTGGTACAAAAGGTGGGACACTAGAAATTATTGATGTCCGAAATGGTACATGTATGGAAGTAGTTGAAGCTCATGGGGGCTCTGTTCAGTCTATTGCAGCAACTGCTGATGGATTTGTCACTGCGAGTACAGATCATGATGTCAAGTTCTGGGAGTATCAAACCACTCAAAAGCCTGGTCAAGTGTGTACTTTAGACCCTTGTGTTTTCTTGTTCTTCATAATTCTTTGGGTTGATGTTTTTCTCTTTGATTGAATAACTTCTAATTGTATATTATACCATACTGCTGGACTGTTCACTTGGATTCCATTCTAATGCTTATTGCTATTGCTAAATGGTATGCCATTAATGATGGATTAATTTCTGTGGTTCACAGGATTCTAAGCATTTAACGGTGTCGCCAATGAGGAATTTGAGAATGAATGATGATGTTCTAGTGGTGGCTGTCAGCCCAGAGGGTAAATATATTGCTGTTGCTCTATTAGACTGCACAGTGAAGGTAGGGTGGACACTTTTATTCATGTTATTATTTTTGCATGTTCTTTATGTTGCTTCATTGTTGTTGAAAATCATATTCAATTCAAGTTTCTTCTGCTCTGCAGTTGAAATAATTCTAGGAAGTGACGTAAGATATTCTTTCATTGCAAACTCAGCGAGTATTATGCATTGATGTATACCTAGATCTGATTTGACGTCTCAATATAGTGTAGTGAGGAAAAAAAATTTATGCAAGTGAACTGTGCAAAATGAAAGTCGATGTCCAGAGGAGTGGAAGCAATGCCTGGGCATTCCAGCAGAATTTTGAAAATCTTATGAGGCATGAAGTTTTTAATCTATTTTGTTAACTTGAGGCATGAAACTAGCTGACTAGGTGATTGACCTGGGCCTTCTTCAGTTATTACTTTTACTGTGGGTTAATAGATATTCGAGTCATTTGTATTTGAATGGAGAAGCTGACAAGCAGAAATCTTCTCCTTGGTTGATTCACTTCGGCCAATTTAAAATTTTTGTTTGTTTTTGGTTAATAAATATTCAAGTCATTTGCATTTGAACGGATAAGTATGTTGGCATGAAGCATTAATTGATACTGTTTCCCCCTTTTTTCCCCCTGAACTCATAAGCCTCTGGCTCATGTTTGTCTGGTGAGCCATAAATTGGGTCAGTGCAATATGGCTAGCTAGCAAGTTTACTCCCGAAGTCTGAAATGTATTTGATTATAAAACATGCTGTAATTTTGACACTTACTATACTTCACATTGTCATTAACAGGTGTTCTTCATGGATTCACTCAAGTTTTTCCTCTCCTTGTATGGCCACAAGCTGCCCGTGTTATGTATGGACATATCATCTGATGGAGATTTAATTGTTACTGGCTCCGCAGACAAAAATTTAAAGATTTGGGGTCTAGATTTTGGTGATTGCCACAAGTCCCTTTTTGCTCATGCCGATAGGTGCTTCAATGCCTTACCAAAATTTTTTTTTCACATGTCTTTCCACCTCCCTTCTCCCCCTCTGTGCATAAGTTTCTATTTTTATACGTTTTCATTACAGTGTCATGGCAGTTAAGTTTGTACGCAATACGCATTACATGTTTAGTGTGGGGAAAGACCGCCTTGTGAAATACTGGGATGCCGACAAGTTTGAATTGCTTTTAACTCTTGAAGGTCATCACTCCGAGGTCTGGTGTCTTGCAATTAGCAACCGTGGGGATTATCTTGTAACAGGATCTCATGATAGATCCATTCGCCGTTGGGATCGTACAGAAGAGCCTTTCTTTGTTGAGGTACTCCCTTTTAAGTCCATTCTGCTAAAGTTGCTGTGATAAGTAAATGTGTTACATATTTCTCCTTATTGTTTCTCACTTTGGTTGGAGCTTTTTATTAATTGTCACCGTGAAAACCATAATTGCGATTTTATTTGCAGGAAGAGAAAGAGAAAAGGTTGGAAGAGATGTTTGAATCTGACATTGATCATACATTTGAAAATAGGTATGTGCCAAAGGAAGAACTTCCAGAGGAAGGAGCTGTAGCAATAGCTGGGAAGAAAACTCAAGAAACTATTAATGCCACTGACTTGATCATTGAGTCAATAGACATGGCAGAGGAAGAACTGAAGCGTATTGCTGAGCATGAGGTATGAAGAGTTCTTGCCTTTTTTATTCTCTATGTGCCACATATTTTATATTCTGATATAGAAAATTAGTGTCGAAGTCTCACGCCTTTTTTCCTCTTCATTATTAAGCCTTGCCTTGGGACAAGATTCTGTACTAGATTTTTCGTACTAGATTCAGTAGTGACCTAATTTTTCGTACTAGATTTGGTACTCAATAAAGTACTTCAAAGTTTTTGTTTCAACAATTTTTTGTGATTTTCAGGAGGAGAAATCAAAAGGAAAAGTTGCTGATTTCAGGCCGAATATTCTTATGCTAGGGCTTTCCCCTTCTGATTATGTTCTGCGTGCAGTTTCTAATTTGCTAGTAAGTGTGGTGACATAGTTGTACACTGAAGATATGAGATCCTGTGGCTTGAGCTGACTGATAATTTCTTATTGTGGTGGATAGATTTCTATTTATTTATGCATATCTTATCTTTTGTATCGAAAATTTCTCTTGATCTCCTGTACCACATTTTGCTTCTATTCGGTTGTAAACACTGAACTGCTATCACGTACCCATATATCTCTTGCAACATGAGATTTAGCATTTGTCAATTTGATCACTGTTTTCTCTTACGTAGTTGTTTTGTGAAAATTAAAAAGGAGTTACATTTATTGATTGGAATAAACCTAAACAAAGTTGTCGCTATTTGATATATATATATATATATATATTTTTTTTTTTTATTTTTAATTTTTTTTTTTTTTGGGTTGAAAATTGTATTTGACCCTTGGGAAACACTTCAATTACATACGCAGTAAAAGCTCGCCCCAGCTTTCCACTTCGATGGTACCTGATTTTGTAAATTCAAAGTGGCATGGCAATGCGTCTAGAGATTTCATTTTCATACTATTCCTTATTGCATGTGAGGTGCTGATTTGTTCCTTTTCTTTTTTCATTGGATGAGATAGAAACAAAGATGGGGAACATGTTACCTACTCTTAACGTTTATTCTGAATTCGTTAATTCAAAACAAATCAAAACTCCCAAAGAATAGAGCTAATAGTTTAGATATTTAGTCCCCTGCTAATGTAGTAGAAGTAAAAATCAAATGCACTTGTAGCTACGAACCTTGTTTTGAATATGATTCTGGTTCAGTTTATAAGTTGACCTTGACAAGTATGTTCAAAGTTAACTATTCTGTTTTTCACACATTTGGAAAAAAGGTTAAATATTTCGATTGGACTTTCTTGCAGGCTCTACCATTCTCAGATGCTTTAAGGATCTTGTCTTATTTGAAAGATTGGGCTTCTTTACCCAATAAGGTCAGTGCTGCTTTAATGACATGGAGAACAATCATTTTGCATCACATGAAAGTTTTAACACAGCTTAAATTTTATTGCACAAACTGAAATTTAATGAAGATTTGCCTGTCCTATAGTTTTCTTTATCAGTCAAAGTGGTAAATTATATGGTACCATGGTTTTAACTAGTTCAAATGTATGTATGTCGTGCAACGTAAGTTCTCTTCACAATGGCAATCCCATGATTTTGTTGTACTTCCATTGTTGGTACGTTTAATTTCCAGCTGTTTCTTTCCTGCATCCAGTTAATTATGTCATTCCAATGCTTTTTTTGGTTTTTTGAGATGGGGGACGATCTGAGCTTCAACATCCCAAACCATGATACTTTGATCAAATTCTAAAATCTAGGAACCATAGATATTGACACAAAACACATGTATGGTTAAAATGATCATGTTGAATTGGAAATATGTTGACAACTTGAAACATAATCTACAGGAACACATTGTTCATTACATGCATTTTTAAATGTATGGTGACTGCATCGATTTTTGTCCTTGTGATATTTTAGGTTTAGCTGGTAGGTCCTCAGTTCCTTGTCCATGTCGAAGTTATTAATATACTCAATATGTCATTGACTGCCCTGAAAGTTGAATTTTTTATATGATTATGCTTGTGTTTTATGTGATCATAAAGATGATGTTCGCTATTAAAATAGCACGGCTGACATTTCACTCATAACCTTGTTTTTGCTTACAAATGTTTTTCACTGTTCTGGCAGGTTGAGCTTGTCTGCCGGGTTGCCACAGTGTTATTGCAGATCCATCACAACCAGCTAGTTGCTACTGTGGCCGCCAGACCTGTCTTAACTCTACTCAAAGACATTCTTCGTGCAAGAGTTAAGGTAATTTTACATTATGTGCATGTTTGCCTAAGCTTAAAGAATTTATTTGAAAGTAAATAAATTCTAAAATAAATAATTTTTTATTCTGTCAAAGTTGGGAATAAGCAGTTTACTTATTTTAAAAGCAATTCCTTCTTTATTGTCAAAATAAATAATCTTTTCTACTCTGTTTGAAAACAAAAAGTTGAAAAGTAAATTCAATTTTTCAGCTTTAGCCAAAAATGATCTGTAGCATGAACTAGTTCTGAAAGATTTTCGAGCAATTACAGTGGTTCTGTTTGGAAAAGTCTCACTCGATGAAGTCAATTTGATTTTTAGATAATAATAACCAATAACTGAAGCAAATTTACCAGCTCCTGTGTTCTTAAGCTAATATTAGAAGCTATAGATTTGTAAGAAAGATAAAAGTTCAGTAAGGAAATTTTCGTATTTGTCTTCAGATGTTACAAGTGCTCCTAATATCTGAAATTTTATTTTACTAACATCTACGAATTCAGAATCTGGGTAAATGATTTTACCTGCTTTACTTGCCCGTGAATTTGAAGTGGTTGGTGAAATTCAGTGCACTCCCAATTCTGTATTCCACTATGCCACTGCTTTGCCTTGCGCATTGATGTTTGCATTTTCACAGGAATGCAAAGATACTCTTGGTTTCAACTTGGCTGCAATGGATCATCTTAAGGTAGTTCATTTCTGAATCTGGTACATAATATTGACTTCGCATCATTTGGAAATAACTAAAACCCATTTCTTTCTTGTATCAGCAATTGATGGCTGCAAAGTCAGATGCACTATTTCGAGATGCAAAAAGTAAAGTATTAGAGATTCGCTCAAAGTATTCAAAACGTGCTGAAGCAAGGATGGAACCAAAAGAAGAAAGGAGAAAAAAGAAGAAACAGAAGAAGATAGATAATGGACATGTTTGGTCTTGACTTACAGACATCGCAATCTGATTTTTATTTTATGCTGCCATAAACTGGTTCAAATGTCAAGGGCAGGACTAGTGCCATTTTCTCGCTACTTCCGATATGTCACTTTATATTTGTCAAATTTCGTTACTCGAGAAAGGAATTTCAGTTGTGAGAACGGTTAAGTTTGCTTAGATGTAAATAGATGTTAGAGGTCACACAATCATAAATTCGTGTCTTTGTAGCCTCAAGATGGATGTTGCTACATTTTTGGAGCGAGGACACCAATTTTAGACTTAATTCCGAATATTGATGTATTACTAACACAGTTTGGTCTATTCTTTTTGGTTCCCAGTAATTTGCCAATCTGCTTACTATCTTTACTCTCAATCTTGAGAAATTTCTGTTTCCTGACATTTTTTTCCCCAATTTTGGCGCCTGATTCTTTCTTTTGAACCAACTGAAGGAATAATTTTTTCGACTCTTTGGCTCTCATGCACGACATTGGATGAGAAGGAAGTGAGGAACAATCTTCTCGACTCTATATGATGCATGATTGAACCATGAGTCTTAACAATTTCAAAATTGCTTATTACATTGACAGTGATTGCGCGCTAGACATGACATTAAAGAACTTCCTATTCTGCTTCATAGAATGTACTTCCGTTTTAAATGGATTAGAACGGTCAATTTTAACTGTTACAAACTGTGAAGATGTACGTCAAAATTTGCTTATACAAAGACCAGCAGTCAACACAACAAGTGTGTATTTGTGAGAGTCACAAGAACGTGAGAGAGTCAAAAAGTTCAAATGGTTCACTTTCAATTCAAGAGCTACGTTGAGTCAACGTTCTAAGATTTCTATATAACTAGGAAGAAGGAGATTGCAATATCTCTCATCTGGTATTAGTAGGGTTCGCAATGGGGCGGGGCACCCCCGCCCGCCCCGCCACCCCCACACCCCGCCAGGCGCGGGGCGGGGCGGGGTTTCGCCCCGTTTANAACAATTAAATAATTTTTTTTTTAAATACTTCACGGGGTGGGGCGCCCCGCCCTGCCAACCCGTTCGGGGCGGGTTTTTTTTGCCCTATTCGGGGCGGGGCGGGGCAGGGCGGGGCAACACTAGGTATTAGGGGGAACATATCTAATCCGCCCCGCCACGCCAACCCGTTCGGGACAGGGCACTGGCCTGACGGGGCGGGGCGGGGTTTTTTGCCAACACTAGGTAGTAGGGGGAACATATCTAATAATAAGAGCCATCCCCTTTAAAATAAAGTACCAAATAAAATGACTTTCTTCTGGATAAATTCAAAAATCTCTCCTAAGAAATACCCACCACTGATTGTCACTATTGATTTTTATATTGGAACGAATTAATTGATTTCGCTAGTGACCAAATCATTTTTTTGTCATATAGTTTTTAATATATCTTCTTCGCTGTCAAAAACAGCGTGTAAGACCAGATTTCTTGTATTGCGCGTGCTATTAATTTGGAAGCATTATACTTCAGTATTAAAAAAATAGTGGACATGGTCTTTTGATTTTCCCAATTCAAATTTTTAGCTTTTCACTACATCCGAGTCTCATTTGTATAGGTTTGTTTTGTTTTTCACACGAAATAAAAAATCTTATTTAATGTTATTGGAAAAGTAATTTTTGTCGAAAACTTTCCTAGTTTACCCTCACTTAATTATCAATAACTAATAGTAAATTATTATTGAAAATAGTAAAGAAATAAGAGTATATTAGTATACGAACAAAACAAAACAAAACATTCTTAATATAGAAACATGACTATATAATTGAAACAAGAAAATAAGGAAAATGAACCTATATAAATGGGACGGAGAGAGTAATTTTCTTTGGATGGAATAATTTGGTAGCATTATATTTCAGTATTAAAAAGCAGTGGATAAGGTTTTTTTGATTATTCCCTATTCATATTTTTAGCTTTTTAATTTATGTGTGCAATAGAGCGTGTCAAATCGAATACATATGTGTATAATAATATATTCTATTAAGCAATCGAATATCCCAATAAAAAGTTTTGTATCTGAGAATTAAATTTTATGGCTTTGAAACCAGAGATGATAAACTTAGTTTTGATACCTCTAATGGCCCCTGGCCACATAATTCCAATGATAGACATGGCAAGATTGTTTGCAGAACGCAGTATTATTGTGACAATAGTCATGACGCCCCTCAACGCCATCCGGTTCAATGCAGTGATTGATCGTGCCATCTCGTCTGGACTCCCCATTCGGCTTCTTCAGCTCCGGTTTCCATGTGAGGAAGCCGGTTTGCCCATAGGATGTGAAAGTGTAGACACTTTACCATCCTATAAGTTAATAAAAAACTTCTTTAATGCAGCAAAAATGCTACAAAAGCCATTGGAACAGATGCTGGAACGACTTAAGCCAGCTCCGAGTTGCATTATATGTGATAAGCATCTGTCCTGGACAGCTGATTTATCGAATAATCTTCAGATTCCAATGATTATTTTTGATGGAATGAGTTGCTTCACACAATTGATAATGAATAATTTGCACATTTCCAAGGTTCATGAAACTGCGTCTGAGTCGGAGCCTTTTGTCGTGCCTCGTTTACCTGATAGAATCGAGTTTACTAAGCTCCAGCTGCCTGAGTTGCTCAATCCAGGCTCGGTGGATGTGAAAGATTTTTTTGAAGAGATACGAGCAACTGAAACACTATCTTATGGGGTGGTGGTCAATAGTTTTGAAGATTTGGAACAAAGATACGTCGATGAATTTCGGAAGATCAGATGGGGAAAGGTTTGGTGCATTGGTCCGCTTTCACTTTTCAACAGGGAGAATTTAGACAAAGCTCAAAGAGGAAACAAGGCCTCTATTGATACAGACCAGTGCTTGAGGTGGCTCGACTCACATAAGCCTGATTCAGTAATCTACGCATGCCTTGGAAGTCTCAGTCGTCTCATGCCTTCACAATTTATAGAGCTGGCTTTAGGCCTAGAAGCCTCAAACTATTCGTTTATTCTAGTGATAAATGGAGGAGAAAATACAGAAGAAATAGAGAAGTGGATTTTGGAATATGGATTTGATGAAAGAATAAAGGAAAGAGGCCTTTTGATCCGAGGTTGGGCACCACAAGTACTGATTTTATCCCACTCTTCAGTAGGAGGATTCTTAACCCACTGCGGTTGGAATTCAACTCTAGAAGGTATATGTGCTGGCCTGCCAATGATCACATGGCCATTGTTTGCCGAGCAATTTCTAAATGAAAAATTAGTAGTACAGATTTTGGGCACGGGTGTAAGAGTTGGAGCTGAAGATGTTGTAGACTTTACCACGCAAGAAAGGTCTGGGATGAAGGTGATGAAGGACAAGGTTAAGGCTGCCATTGACATGGTAATGGACAAGGGAAAACAAGGATGTGAAAGAAGGGAAGAAGCAAAATCACTAAAAGAAATGGCAAAGAGGTCAGTCGAAGAAGATGGATCATCCTATCTCAACACAACGATGCTAATTCAAGACATCGAGCAACTTGTGAAGAAGAATAAGCAATCAACATAAGGATCATTCATTACCAAGTAATTGCAAATGATGTTTCAATGTCCTGTTCTTTATTGATTATAAGGCAGTCAATTTGTCAAGTTTAAGGTTGTCTTTAAGTTATTCTATAATATCACTCGCCTTTATAAAAAGAAAGCTGATTGTATGCCTGGGCTTACATCATTTGATCTTTTGATTGTAAGCCCGAGTATGCCCGGTGTACTCGTATATGAGTTTTGATTTATAAAAAAATTTACATTTACTGATTAAAAAAAAAAAAAAGCTGATTATTGAACCCCTTTCACGCTCATGTGGAAATATTGAAGAACTGCAGGGAAAAAAAAAAAAGAAAGCAAAATTTGATACAATTTATTATAATCTTTTATTATAGAAGCACTGCAGAAATCAATAGTTAAAACCAAAAGTTCTTAATACAAAAGCTTCTGATTTCCACATGAACTAACATTACCTTAGGAACATCATCTGTCCGATTAGAATACGATAACATTTACTCAATGCCAAAACCTACGCTGCTGGCAAATGTAATGGCCAACAGACTGAATACAAGAATTGTTCTTGTAAATAGTGTACGTTAATCAATGTCACTCTCTGTGTCCTGATTTTTCCTCTAAGGCTCTGTGACTTTCCAAAATATACACTTGCTGGTGCCATATACTTCTATATTAAGTTATTCCTATCATATGAGTCACTGAATGAAGCTACTTAAAAAAATCATCATAACTAATATCATCAGAAGATCCTCTCGACTGTGACAAATCCACGATCTTTTTGCAAGTAGAATATAATTCTGGCTTGTCAACGCCCATACATAAAGGATGAACTACAACTGTTGCTTCCTGATTGCTAACCTGCAAAGAAAGTGAAAAGCATTTTTAGCATCCTATCTCTTAATCGAATCATTGTTTCAACAATGTGGATAAGACTACAATGAGCTCAACATAGTTTCATATATTACCTTATTCCAAAGTCCGTCTGAGGCGAGGATCAAAAACTTGCTCTCTTCTGTAATCCTGAATACTTCAGTTGTCGGCTCAGCTGTTACCCATTCTTTAAGATGGCCACCTCCAATTGCACTTGAAACGGCTAGAGATCCATGTACTCTTCAGATTCTTCAAGACTCACCTCAATACCAAGGAAATAATGAACTTCACCTAAGTCTTTGAGAGCAGAGTGCTTTTTCAGATGCGTGATGAACTTGTAGATTAGTTTGTGATCGTTTCTGGTGATTAGTATGTCATCAACATAGATTAACACAAATACAAGAAGAGTACCATGATGAAGGAAAACAAGGATGGATCAACTCTCGAATTTTTGAAGTCCCAATTAACAAAAGATCTCTAGCATATCATACCAAGCTCTCGGAGCTTGTTTTAAGCCATACAAGGCTTGGTTCAGCTTGCAAACATTTTGTGGTCTATATTTATCAATGAAACCTTCAGGTTGCCTCATAAACACATTTTCTTGTGAAAAACCTTTCAAAAATGCATTGTTTATAACCAATTGTCTTATACCCCAACCTCTTGAGAAACCTAGATTAAGAATAACTGGTATAGGGGGTGCCTTTGAACTGAATGTCTCATAAAAGTCTACAACAGGGGTTTGATGAAACCCCTCTAGCACTAACCTCGGTTTATGCCATTTGGATTAAACTTGGTTTTGAAAATGCATTTGTTGCCAAAAATGTTTAGACCGGTTGAGAATGGAACAAAATTCCATGTCTTGTTTTTCACAAGGACTTGATATTCGTCATTTATGTCTTTCTTCCATTCAGCTAATTTCAGGGCTTCACTAACCGTTGTTGGTTCTAAACTTTCATTTTCAGTGAACGCAGATATTTTTTGGCTTCAAAGAGTTGGTTTTGGGTTTGAAGATCCCGTGTTTTGATATTGTATCCATGTGATGGCAAGAGACATGGATTGATTTTTGTTTTCGCTATAGATTTTTGGTAGGTAGGTTGATTTCTAATCCTTCAAGTGTTCCTATATCATTTGTTTCGTGTTGCTCTAGGTCAAGGAGTATTGGTTCAGGGTGGATTTTAGTATTATTGGAAGTGATTCCAAAGACAGAAAGTGATGGGTAGCCTGAGTTAGAGTAACTGCAATGGAGTCCTTGCTTTGACTTGTACCAGCTGAGCTGAAAGATGGAGTTTTCGACAATGGCACTGGTGAGTTCTGCAGATCTAGATCAACATAAATTATGAGTAGGACTTTTATCCCGGCATGACACAAAAGTTCGCCGATGAAGGATTAACCAAAGTGATAATTGTTTCTCTTGATGAATCATGCAGTTTGTTTGGTATTTAGGAATCCAATTTTGAATGGGAATTCTTTTTCATTGAAAACTATGTATCTGGATAGTCTCTACCGGTGGAATCTAAACATCTATATCCTTTGTGAGCCACTTTAACCAAGAAACACACATTTTGTAGAGTGAAACTGAAATTTGTGACTTTGATAGGGTCGAAGGCAAGGAAAACAAACACATCCAAGTATTTTGAGCTGTGAGCAGTCGGGCAATTTGTTTGAGGCCTTTCCTAGTGGAGGACTTTCCTTCAAGAACTGTAGATGGTAATCTATTTATGGGATACACTGCAGTTTAAAAGGATTCCCACCAATATTTCAAGGGCATGGAGGCTTGAGGAAGTAATGTAAGTCCCATTTCAACAATATGCCTGTGCTTTCTTTCAATTTTTCCCTTTGGAGCACTTGTATGGGGACATGGGTGTCTAGAATGAATGCCATATTGGTTTAAATATGGTAATAATGATCTATATTCCCGTCCCCAATCAACTTGAAGAGTTTTGATTTTCTTTTCAAATTGATTTTCGGTTAAGGTTTTGAACTGAACAAAATATTTCTTGGTTTTTTTGAATGGATAGATCCAAGTGTATCTAGTATAATCATCAATAGAAGTTCACATAGTATCTAAATCCAGAAGAAGCAAAAGGAGATACTCCCCAAAATCAGAGTTGAACAAGTTCCAGGGGTAAGTTTGTGTGTGTTTGTGAGGTGCTGAAAGGTAAAGAGTGGGATTCGCCATAAGTAAAAGCATCAGAGAAATTTGCCCTTTCATTAGATTCGAATTTGAGATTACAGGACTTCAAGACATGACTCATGACTAAAAGATGGACGACCCAACCTCCTATGCAAAACATCCTTTCTTGACACAATAGTAGGAGTTTTTAACCATTGAGACTGAACAAACTTGCGGAAATTGAACAACTTCCGAGACTTTATGAGAGGAGTTGAAACTAATACCTTGCAACGATACCTTCCAGCTTGTCCATCACAAAAAAAAAATTTAGTGTGAAACTAAATGAAGACTGTGTTTTCTGCAGTATGTTTCGACACGCTTAACAAGCTTTCCGTTACATGTAAGATTTTCTTTAGTTGTAATGATAAGGTGCATATTGGGAACATGTAAGATTTGCTTAACAAGCTTTCCGTTATATTGTGGTTCAGAGTGTTGACATTCAGAGTGGCATGATTTGTAGCTCCAATATCGAAAAACCGAGTTTCATGTACAATTGTTTGTGGTGATGCAATAAAGGCAACTTCACTTCCTCCTTCCATCTTAAAAAATCAACATTGTTAAAAGTAGTTAAGCTCTTATAAATTAATATGTATTTTTATTTTTATTCGATGTGGAATTCATTTTTGAAATTCGTGTGCTTACTTTTTGAGTCTTAATAGGATATAATTACTCATTGGAGTTTAATGGCCTCTAATATCATGTTAAGACTTGCAGTTCAATTTTAAAAGGTCAACATTGTTAAGAGAGGTAGTTCAAATCCTTATAAGTTGGTCTATGTTTTCATCTTTATTCGATGTGTAATTTATCTCTTAACACCATGTTTTGGGCTTCCCATATAGGTTTTGTTGTACCTGAACTGGCAAACGTCTAGTTATTGTTGAATCTTCCACCATATCCTCGGAAATTCTCTGTTTTCTTCCTTGTGATTGTTCTTCCTAAACTTGTTTGAACTTCTTTGCTTGTTAGTGAGATTAATAGTTTAATCCTTCAATGTTGGGTCTTGAAAATGGACTAATATTTTTTAAAAAAATCTTGAAGATTTATGGCTCCCCTTTGATGTTGGGCATGAGACGAGGGCCTCATTTGCCTTGCCCCAGGTCCGAATCTCGCTAAATCATTTTATTTTATTTTTGTGTGTAAAAATTGCTTTATGAAATGCCCTATTTATAGCTTTTGTAAGCATCAAATCACCCATTTATTCTAGTGATTTTAGGAGGAGAAAAAACAGCAGAAATAGAAAAATGATTTTGGAAGAGGGATGCGAGGAAAGAACAAAAGAAAGAATCCTTTTGATCGGAGGTCAGGCACTACAAAATAAGTACTAATTTTATCCCACTCTTCAGTAGGAGGATTCGATGATTGCGTACTAACTTTTTGGAGGCGGCTAATTACTTAGATGCTTTCAACATTTATCGGTTATGCACTTAGTAACTGCTTTTACAATCCTCTCAATGCTTTGATCTAAGAGAGAGACTCCGCCTAGATTAATGGTCAATTTGTCAATATTCTAGTCGAACTAGTACGTCTAGGTTGTGCTTAAAAACAATAGTTGGATAGATTTTAGTGGACAAATTTGTTTTTAAGCAAAATGAAAGAAGTTTGTAGATAATAATGAATAGCAGTTATGAATGTGTAGTTGAAATTAATATTTTATTTTGACTAAATTTATAAACCATTTATAAATATGTACCCAAACGGAGGCCATATCTACGCTCTACGAACAAGAACATAAGAACTAAAGCAATCATCAATCAAGAAGTCGAATACCCAAAACAAAAGATAGCTATGTTTTATTATATAGCCAAAGGCCCTCTAAGATATTAGTTGTACTACAAGCATTGCAAACTAGAGAGAGAGAGAGAGAGAGAGAGAGTCTCTCTCTAGGGAAGTGAAAATGCCAAAGGATTGAAGTTGCCCTATATGAATAAGTAATTAACCATAATCCACCACCTTTCAAATGGCCATTCCTTTATTAATATGGGATGATCCGTGCACCAAGAAAGACTTTGTGTGATCGATGTTCTGCCATCCTTACAAGGGGAGATGCTTTAGACATGATTAGAGACTCGTATTGAAACGTGCGGCTAGAACTAATGCTTGTTGAATATTTTGCGTCCCAATTCAAGCAATTGGGACTGTCGATAAGAGCCGGACAACATGCTGCCAAGCAAAATATGCAGCTTCACATGAAAGATATGGCAACAAGGGTTTTGATTAAGAAGTTTGGTTTGGTATGTTATAAAGAAGTTGCCAGTCACGAGGGCAATGAAAGAAGTAGATGACTTTTGGATAAAGAAAAGCAAGAAAGGGTGGATTTGTAGCATCTTCCAATGGATATGCCATTGGCATCTCCACATAAGGAGATCATATTTTTCGCACACTTCATTTTTTGCTTTTGGCCCTATACTTTTTTTTTTTTCGTTTTTCCACAAGTTATTATGCAAAGCACACGGACATGTAATTTTGGGCTAGGTTTCCCAAATAAAAAATAAAATAATAATAAAGAAATAAATGAGAAATAGTTAAATTATAAAAAATGTGAAAGTCATGTTCAATGTTGTGTACAAAACAATCTCGTATAGATTATATGAGACGTTAAGTTATTTCCTTATAAAGAGACAACAAAGAATTTAATCTTTTTAAATAAGCAATTTTTGGCATCGACATTAGTGATGCACAATGAATGACTTGTAAGGGTTTGGTGTGCTCTATTAATCTATGTGCTTCCAATCTTATTATTAAATTGTATCTTCAACTCCTCTTTCGGGTACTAGTCTCTTGCATTTATTCATTAAGCCCCTGTTTGGACTCTATTTTTTTTTAAATTCATTTTCTCAAAATTCAATTTCGACTACACATTCTCCTATAAATAATTTTACGCATAAATTCGAAGCTTTTTTTTTATTTTTTAACCATACATTCCTGAAAAAAAATCACTGTTCCAAAATATATTTTTCTCCAAAAACGAGGTCAAACGGGGTCTAAAGATCATATAAGTACACAATTTTTATGAATAAATGACATTGATATTCGAACTCAAGTCTTTTACAAGTTTCGTTTACAATAGTGTTGTATGTAAGTGGGAACCATCTCCATATGATGTGATGTGATGTGATGTGAGATGAGATGAGGTGAAATGAAATGATAAAGTTAATTAAATGTTTAGATATGAGATTACTTCATTTGCCTTGTCATTTTATATCAACTCATATAGGGATTATCCTCACTTTGTACATATAATTTTACTTGTTTGTTTAGTCACCTCATTTAAAATCTTAAGTTACTAGATATGTATGTAATACATTATTTAATTTGAATGCTTCAAGACCTAGAAGTTACGTCAAAATCGCTTTCATTTATTCAATGAAGACCTTGCATCAGTAGTCTTATAAATTGGTGACGTTGCAATTTGAACTCGAAATCTTTGCATATTTCGTGACCAAATTATCTCATTTAAAGGTTTAGACTATCCGAAAGAAGACGTGTCCAGATATGGAATTGTATTTTCAAAGTACCCTATTCATTGTGTCGATTAGGGTACAAAATATTGTTCTCTACGAAAGTTAGGTCCAACTAATTAAATAAAATTAGTAGGGTGCAGTGCTTTATCATTCTTTTGCTTTGTTTTGGCCGGAGATTTCACGTACGTTCCTGGGTGACGTAAGACAAGAGGCGTGCCATTTTTATTGAAGTTGAATTTTTTGTTGCCCTAACTAAAATCATGTTAAATTTTGTTTAAGTGGTCGAATATTGATTTATAACACGTTTTACATTAAATTAAAAACACATGATAAATTCAGACAAGTTACACCAAATCAGACTAGACCCGGCCGTGTCCAGTCTAGACTTGGTCGAGCAAAACAAAAGTTGTTTTGGAACATAATAGAAAATTGAAATAAAAATTTAAGGGGTATCCTCAATTGAGATTTTAACGAAATCTATTAAAATTTATGTGTCTCCAATCGAGATTTTAATGAAATTTAATAAACTCCTTTAAAAATTCGGTAATAGATGGATTCTAAAATATTCGAATAGATTTCAAGTATAAAAATACATATAATAAAATCTTTTGAAATTTTACTATATTTGTTGAGAATTCTTATGGAATTTGTGATAATCTAATCTTTTAAAATTTATCAAAATCTTAATCGAGGACAACCTGTTGATAAAGACGATAAACAAGTAAAGTAATAATGTATCCAACAGCATCAACCGAACACAGAGGAAAAGTCCATTTGATACCTAACAATTAAAAAAAGTTTCTTGTTTTCGTATGTCCAAACATTTGGCCGCAAATAATTGAATATGGACATAAATATAACCACACAGTGACGCAGTTTCTCTCTATAACACCGCCCCCACTTGTTGCAATTTTCACCACTATTTTCAGTCTTTTAAGCTCACTCCAACCCTATTCTTCACAACTGTCAATCTATTCGTGACTTTTATTTAAAAACTCAAAACTAATTCCAATTTTTATTGGAATATATGACGATTGCACAAATCTTGGTGACTATATATCCTCAATTAATTTAATCACAACCACACGTATACATTAGAAAAATTATCTAATACGAACATGACATATAACACCATATGATATAAGATCAATTACAAGTGTTATCATTATAAACGTCTATCAAAATTGACACGTGTAATTTAAATATTCACTTAGCAATGGATGACGTAGTTGATATTTTTAGCTAGAGAGTTCAGAGTACACTTGTCAAATTACAATGCACTAAACGCGCTTGCTATATGTCTGCTGCATAAAATAAATAAATAAATTGGTGGGGTGGTCTTATATGCACATGTGATAGGATTTTTCATTCAAATCATGATACTACAAACCTCGATTAACTTAAATCGCAATACTTGTAAGACAAACGAAGTGATTGTGAACGCCGAAGTGTCACGATTTGATGAGTCAAGATCCGAGGAGTTATAATTTGAATGAACTGTCATATCACTTGTGCATACAAAGATCGTCTCATCGAAACTTTTCTCATTTGGTAACAGGATTGAAAACCAGATTTTCTCCTATATTTATCATATTCAATATTATCTAATTCAACCTACCAAAAGCATATATCAAATATTTAGAAAACTTAAAATATGCGTATTTTATTTATTTATTTATAAGTTAGGCAACCTAATGGGATCCATTAAGCACATAGAAAACCAGACAACATAATCCTTCTTTTTCTTTCATTCACCCAAATTCTTTTGTCATTTCGACATATCTTCAAAGCCAAAAATCACATCCAAAGTTCATAGTATGATCCATGGAGAGCTTGAATGCACCACCGGCGGCATCGACAGGCACTTTTTTTACTCCATTGCTGATTTCCATGCTAGGAATAATTGCAACATCCCTAGCCATAACAGTCTACCATTTCGTCTTGGTTAGATACTGCCTCAGGCGGCAAAGAAACACCACAACCGCCGCTGCGCAACCCGTCTGCAAAGCCAGTCCAACCGGTGTGGACGAGAAAGTCCTCGAAACAATCCCAGTTATGGCCTACTCATCCCTAAGAAAACGAAATGTGGATCAGAGTGAATGCGCAGTTTGTTTAGGCGAAATGGAAGATGAAGATATGGTGCGTTTGCTTCCTAATTGTAAGCATGCATTTCATTTGCCATGCATAGATCAATGGCTTATGGCGCATGTAAATTGCCCTCTTTGTCGATCCGCCATTGTTGCTGAAGAAAAAGAAGAAGATGATAAAACGGCAACTGCAGAGCCATTGCCGGCTATAGAAAATACAAGAAATAATGGGATTTCTTCTGGAAATTATCATGTTCATGAAAATACAAGTACAATAGAGAATGGTTCTTCATCTGCGGGGCAACCTTTTGCTCTTCTTCGCCATTGTTATTCGCTGGTATTGCCAACGGAAAGGAAATCACCATTATCTTTGTCGTTGTCATCGAGGGGTTTGATAATGGGATTGAATAGATCTTTGTCCATGGATCAGTCTTATGTTGTGGTTAATATAGAAAGGGAGAGTGAAAGGGGTTGTTCGTCTTCGTCTTCGTCTTTAAGAGCAGAGCTCATGAGGAGCAGATCGTTTTGTGGGCGTGCACAATCATTAAGGCATTTGGATTGTATAACGTCCAAGTTATTGAGTTCGTTCTCACGATTGCGCGAAGGGAAAAAAAAGGGGATTCTTCCATACTAAAACATTTTTTTATATATAATTTTCAATTAATTTTTAGTTGAGTTTGATTAGTGGATGATGAATTAGAATGTAGTCAGCATAAACAAGGCAAAGGAGCCTTGATATGATACTGTTTACCAGAAGAGATCACCTCTATGTTCAATGGACTAAACTTTTTCTTTTAAGAGAATTCACTGCGATCCCCCTCCCGGCCCCTCTCTCGCAGATGTTCGTACACATTTAATTGAGTTGTTCATGAGTTGTGTTGTCCAGACTCGATGAATTCCAGCTCTGACCCAAAATTCCAATTTTTCTATTCCTAGCTTTGAAAGTCTAAGATACGTTGATTCGTTTTTCTCAATAACAACCAAAAATAAAAAAATAAAATAGATCCCAACGAGTTTAGTATGAGTTGGCCCGCAATTAGGCGATGCCAGCCACTTTTACTTGTTGATATATGTTCTCATTTTTAATCTTATCTACCTTAACATTCTCATTTTTGCCAACTTCATCAAGAAACCAATGAATATCTTTAATTAACATCTGAAACCACAAAGAATTACACTAGTATAACTCTTCCATAAAGAACATGATCCAATACTTAAGATTCTTCAATGTATCATTTAATCAAAACAAGAGAAGTGGAAATTGAACAAAAAAAGAGTACGTGCAACTGATGGACTTTGGTTGAGCTATTCAACAGTTGATCAGTACAATTCAGGCTAGACATCAGTAGTTGCTCTCTTTCCCATCATCAGAATCAATAATACTAGTATCAGGTTCATCACACATGGGAGTGGTGTAGTAGAATGGGCCAAGCACATACTTGACAATGTCCCGGTACACAACGGTCGGGTGGTGGAGCTTTACGCCTGTCTTCCCGCCGGCGGAGTCGGTGGCAATGTTGCACACAGGATCCGGCGATGACACTAGCCTTAAAAAGCAATTTTGGGGTTTGAGCTCCTTCCCTCCATTGGTGTATTTTTCCACAGAAATCTCAAAATCCCCAGCATCATCTGTTAAGTCACTTGCATAATGCACAATTCTGCTCCTGTCATCTAGACACGTTACGGATACCTTGCAACCTGCATAGTCATATAAACTAACTCAATGCCTATCATCTCTCCTTTAAAAATTTTGTTGGCGTGTCCTCCAAAAGTTAAAGCTCTTTAAGATAAAAGACGAAATTATTGATTTAAACATGTCACTTCACGTACCCTATTTCAGGTGGATTTGAAGGAGAAAGAAATACCTTTGATAGGTTTGGCACCAGTAACCCATTCATTCCATCCCTCGGTGCAGTCTTGGCAAAGGACTTTGCCATCCACTTGGAATACCTCAGAATCCTTTTTCAAAGCATCAGCCACACCATTAAAAATCACTAAAAAAGAAGCTGCTGCAATAATCAACAAAATACTTGTTCTTTCCATTTCTCTCACTCAAACACACACAAATTTGTTTTTAATTGAAGATGAAGAATACTGCCTGGAGATAGTATGATAAATATATAGAGGAGAAGAAATTATGATCAAATACTGTGTGGAAGACCACTAAGCCACCACTAGCTTGGAACGTGCAAACCATGAAGGTTTTTTTAAAAGGGCATTGAACTTTCTATATGCATATTTAATTGAGCAGTGTATTAAGAAATTTCTGGGCTCCAACGGACATCCTACTTAGGGTGTGTTTGAGCCACATTATTTTGGAAGAATGTATTCTGGAATAGTAAATTGACGGAGAATGTGTGGTTGAAAAAGAAGGAAAAATTATTGATGTGATGAAAAATATTATTTTATTGAAGAATGTGTAGTTGAAAATAAGTAGAAGAATGTGAATGAAAATTTTAATGTGTACCAAACAGGAGCTTAATATATTTTTTTTTTTTTTTTTTGGGTATTGGTGCGTGACAAAATTAGTGCTCCAAGTAATTACACGACCAACTCTCTGCAGCAGATCTTTAAATCTGGTTGGTACTATTGAATTAGACAAAATGTAAGTAGGTAATTATTGAGGCTTACGATCAAAACGTAGAGATTGAAAAGTATGATTTTTTTTCTGGAAGTACAAAGAAATACTTCATTAGATTGCAGTTGTAGCACAGTATATAGAGCATTACCACATCCAACACTTAAATTACTGGTTTAATATTCTAATAATATTGGTCCTGAAAATATCACTTTCTGTAGATTAATTAATTTGGATTAGAGCCACCTCTCTAAACTGAAATCTGCCACAAATTTTATCAACGAACAAAAATAACTAAATGCAAAGTAATAATGTGACTCGTAAACTCGACTACCCTAATCCAAAATCTACAGTGTGTAAGGGGCAAAGTGGCTATCAAAAGTAAAGTTCGAGGCAAGACTCTGATGGCCAAGAGCATGTTTCATAGTATGGCAGAGATTTAAACAGACGATTCAGACTAAGAACAGGGAAGCTGATATAGCTGTTGATCTAATGCATAAAACCTTGGTGCATACAGTGCTGAGGCTCGAAAATAGGCTTCAAATCCAGAATTGAAGAAAGCAGTTTGAAGGATTTATCAATATTTCATAATGGTACATAATGAACACCAACTAAAAACCAGGAAGAAAGGAAGCCAAATCTATATATATTTCAATATTTTAATCCACTAAACTCAGCGCCAAAAACCCGTGAGACAACAAGTGTTCAATCTAGTTTCTCGAATACTGAAAGCACAAAAGTGCATCCGGCTCAGTGACTTCTAGCTCGAAGAAAAATTATCTAACTGAACAGATAACGTTATAAATACATTGCATCCCCCAATTCACATCCAACATTTAAAGCAACCCTGCTTTCTTGAGAGCTTCCACAAAATCCTCGTTGCTTTTCCACGAGCCCAACTGCATCACATAAAGTTAGAACGTTGGTAAAATACTGTGGTTCAGAATATTACCCTCAAAACTATTCCAATAAATAAATTCATTCTTGAAAACGTCGACAAACAATTGTAAAACAATCTACTAAAAAATCTCTATTTTATGGTACACCAAGTGAAAAATTAGAATATTAAAGAGAGAACATAGCCTGAACTCTGCCCAAGAAGAGTACAAGATTTCACCTCAGTTATTTGAGCGTTGAAGTGTTGCTCAATCTTGTTCATGATCATATAATCTCTATCATCACAAAGCAAGTTAAATACAGCACCTGTTAAATTACAAAACAGTGTCATACTGCAGAATTTGCATACAAAAAGAGTATATACACAACCAGACTAGGCTACAAAGAATCCCCTTCTTCCAGAAGAACTCTGCATAGATTACATGACAAATAGCTGAATTATCACAGGCTGTTTTTTAGCATATATGACGAATTCAAGACTACAATATTACATATTTAAACAAGGGATTCGAATTTTGAACAAAGAATCACAGGGTTTCACCAAGCAAAGGAAATAGTAGATTCAAGAAATTATTTAGCCCCCGTTTGACGAAGCTTTTTGAGATTATAAGCTGACGATCACATGAAATGTGCGGTTAAAAAGTAGATAAAAGTTGCAGATCCAATGAAATGTTTGGTTAAAAATTAATTCAACCAGCTTAAATCTTTAAAAAAAAAAAGCTTTACCAAACAAGAGCATATTCCGACAAGAAAAATCATAACTACAATTAGAATAAAGAAAATGGTAACACAGCAAGTATTATGGGAGAAAATTCTAAATTTAGCGACTTCCACATGAGCTATTTGAATTCACCAAATGGTATCAAAAGGCAAGTGCGATGGAAAAATGAAAACAAAGTAAGCACCAAAAATAAAATCAGAAAGAGAAATAACCTTTGCGGCCAAAGCGCCCAGCTCTACCGACCCGATGTAAGTATACCTCATAATCAGGTTCAGAAGGATTGTCATATCTCACAGGGAGATTAAAATTGACAACCAAATTGACCTGGGAAATAAATAGCCACCTTCTACAACTTCATGATTCGAGATAAGAAATCATACATTCAAAATTAGGAATAACAGTAGAAGAGAGAATCACCTGTGATTGATCAAAACCCCTAGCAAGAAGATCAGTAGATATAAGAACTTGAGTCAAACCTTCTTTGAACTCTTTTATTATTCTGTCCCTATCTTCTTGCTTCAAAGCCCCTTGAATCGTAGTAACCTCATATCCGTACTTGACTAAATCTTGGTGCAACATAGATGCACTGTTTCTTGAGTGGACAAATATGATTGTCTGCCCTACCTTCTCTCCTATTTCAAATATTTTGTCTTTAATGACCATGATCTTTGAAAGCTCATCCGGACACTGCACTTTATATTGTTTGACAGACTCCAAAGATAGTTCTTCCTTTTTAACAAACATTTGGTTATAGTCTCTAACAAATATTTCCTTGACAATTTTAGAGACGAAGGCCCTGACAGCATCATCAAATGTTGCAGAAAATAGGAGCACCTGGTGACAATTGCGGGCAACAGAAACAAGGTCAAATACGCAATCCACAAAGGACATACGTGAAGGCATTGATAACGAAAGCCAGAATTTGCTTTCAAGTACTATATATTGAAATCCTCCCTTCTATGCTTTTAGTTGGACATTTACAATGGTAAGCCACCAGCTAGAAGTTCATAATAGGCAAGTCGTTAATTCCAGTCCAGCTGTACACTAATCACACAAATATATAATGCTATATACAGAAGGTGGTCTCAATGCAGACAGAATTGTATCTGAATAAGGTTATTATTGCGATTCAAAGAAGTTAACACTGGAGGAGGCAGAACAAAAAAGAGCTGATCTTTTCATCAATGATCAGGTCATCAAGAAGTAGAAATACATGTTCAGAAGCAATGAACATAAGAGCAGGAGATCATAGCACATTCCTTCATAGAAATGGTTAAAAAAATCCAGTAAAATTAGCCAACCTGGCAATTGGAACTGCCTTTTTGAATTGCCTTCATTATCTTCACCGACTCATCTTGAAAGCCACTCTACATATGCCAAAAAATCACCCAATCAGTAAAATCATGAATAACACAGATCTTCTATAGACTGCCATCTATTTCTCAACCATATGAAAATAGCATATTCAACTTACAGGAGTACATAACTTACATTGGTATCAAATATATAGTAATTTTAAGCAAAATATAAATGTTGAAGTCATAATCCTCTATCTAACAGACATAAGACATAGGTTGTTGTTCGTCATAATTCTCCCACTGCATGTTATCACAGGGAGTCTTAACATGAACTGCCACATAAGAAGTATTCCATGCGCCACGATACAGCAAGGATTGTGAAAGTACACCAAATTTAGAGTTTAACAGATGAACATCTTCAATGTTAAGAGGATAATAAATCCTTCTGACTGTCCAAAGTTGAAACATAATACAGTCAAGTCAAGAATACAATACAATTCATATTTATAAAAAAAAGGGAAACAGCAGGAGAGACAGAGATCTTCCATGGATCAAATATGAAGAAAAATGAGGACCTTAAGCATGAGCAATCAAATTAAGTTCGTCTTCTGGCTTTCTTTTTCTTTTTCTACAAAATGATAGCTGACCATATTAATTTTTCAACCTCCAGTTCCCCAAAGCAAGCAAGAACAATGTGTATGGAGAGGATCTTGCAAGGATATGTTGGTGCTAATCGACAATAAAAAAAATTTCAACTCCACCAAGTAAGTGTCCTGTTCATTGATCTAAGTTAAAAAGAATCAAAAGGTCTGTAAGAGGTGATGAACAAGAGCAAGCAGAAGAACAAACTGTGAAGAACTCAATAAAGCCAACCAACAAAGCAGCAAACAGAAGAAATTGAGTTATCATACGTATAGGTGGGAGTAAATTTATCCCCAGAGCGAAACGTTAATTACCTCAGCCAACATGTGATCTGCCTCATCAAAAACAAGAATCTTCATTTGACTCACTCCCAGTTTCTTTGCTACTACCCACTTACTTATTGTACCAGGGGTGCCAATAATTACTTGTGCTGTAATTGGTGGCCTCTTATAAATTGGTATGTAGTTTGCAGAATCTGACGGTATTGCTAATTCTGAAGTTATCCCAGTGTATTTCCCCATCTTGAGGAGCACTTCCATATTCTGCAAAATTCATTCAGTTTCATATTCAGACTAAGAAAACTCACGAGTTACATTCATAATAAAGCTTCACACAGCAACCAGAATGCATGCACCTATTTATTAGAACCATACACTGTGACTCGGGTTTAGAACTTTTGATAGAACTGAAATTGGTAACCACCCATCATATTCCTTGAATTTACGTAGATACTCAAATTCTAATAGAACCCTCAAAACTTAACAGCAATTTTTGCCCGTGACTATCAGTTTGCTATCAACTTAAATCGATATAGCAAGAATGGCAAACCAAAAATTGACTACTTCCAGTGGTTTGAATATCAAATATAAATAACTGTATGCAAGCATAAGTTCAAGTACATGTGATCCCTACTTCTCATGCCCACCCCCTCCTTCCAAGTACCAAAGCAAGCAGTAAATATGAACAATATTACCAAAAATGACAATCAACAAACCTGAATGGCCAATTCTCTGGTGGGGCAGATACAAAGTGCCTGGGGAGCCTTGAGGTTTGGATCGACACGGCTCAACATACCAAGCACAAAACATGTGGTCTTCCCAGAGCCATTGTGAGCCTGAGCTATCAAATTCTTGTATGGAGGAGTTAGAATCATTGGCAAACTAATAGTCTGAATCTTACTAGGCCTCTCAAACTTCATCTCAATATAAAGACCCTTCAATAATTCAGGTGACAGATTTAAATCCTCAAATTTCTTAGCTGATGTATATGGAGTGTCACCAGATGTAACCTACATTTTCAATAACAATACCCCAAATGAGCATACCACAAACGGTCCAAATGAGCAACATTATTGTCATAATATATATAAATATGAAAGTTAACTGACGACCAACAGTGAAACGCGAAAGAATCAATAAGGTTAAAAGAGTTTCTGGAAAATGTAAACCTACAACCAAATTAAACCTTTAAAGTATGGAGAATTAAAATGAAAACTTCAATTAATTATTGACGGAGTAAAAAATTTAAAAAAACAAGAACCTAATTCTGTCACGCTTACTCTAATGAGGCTCCAAACAACGGCCATGTGTCAGCCAGCTATCAAGCATAATCAGTCTCGCAATCCATATTAATGTTCTACTTGGCCCAGTCGAGGCCATATAATGAGGTAGCCGAAGTAATACATCACCCAGCCGAGGTGTCATGCAGAGACCAACCCTTCATGTCTTAAGAGAGATGCTATAACCTACTACAGAGTGAATTAGAGGCAATTAGCCTCTCTAATGAGAAAAGACATCTCCTACTTTGCCACTTTCAAGAGATCTTCCTACGAATGATTGATGTGATAGTTCCACAATAGATACCTAACGATTGACTTGTCATTCTACTTTTTTGAAGTCAAACAGACTATAAGATGACTTCTTTTCAGAAACATTAAATACCCCTCAACCTATGATTGATGAGTTGACACCTAGGAAAAGATGTATCGACCATTAGGATGAGGCCACATGTCTTTTCTTTTAACGTAACCATTCATCTTCTTCTACTATAAAAGCTTACACTTAGTGACAATTGAAGGTAATGCAATTTTACACACGCAATTGTAACATTACTCTCATTTTTTCTCTCATACTCCCAATATATGAACAATATTGTGGCTCACGTCTTTCGCCACACCTAAATACACATATATTAGTGACTGACTTGACCGTATAAGTGCACGAGGCCGCCTCCCTCACTTGAGGAGCAATTGGGGAAAAAAGGGAAGAACTGGCCATGGAAGGAAAGGCAGGAAATCAGAAGTGGAGGAAGAAGAAGGAATTAACAGCAGTAAGAAATTCAAATCCAAAACGATAGCATTTGGTTTAAGAAAAAACGGCACCATTTTGCTTTAGTTTATTTAAATAAATTGTAATAGGAATTGAAGAAACGTTTTATGTTTTTCTTGGCTTCAAAAATCCGACTTTACTTGTACTGAACAGATATAGATACAGCCATGTGCGAGGTAAAAGTCAGTTGTCATTTTCTAAATTTTCAGTTGCTAATTGAAAAGATTCAATTCAGTTCTCACCTCCCATTCTTCTTATTTTCATCATTTTCACCCTCTCCAATTCTATTTTACTTTTAGTTTTGGTTACAAGTTCAGTTGATTCAGCTGGGTAGAGTTCCATAGTTGAGCTGTGAAGCTAAAGGTTGCGGATTGAGGTTCAATTCGTGACAAATTGGTATCAGAGTGAGCGTATATTACGAGGTAATTGTTAGAGATAGATACAAGGTCAAAAGTAATTGATGAACATTTGAAGATATTATATCTCGAAGTGGCAGATTTGGGTACAGCTTTAAAAGTTGTTACTAGCAGACTGGAGAATAAACTTGTATCCACATACCAAACTCTTCAAGTACTGGGTAGTAGGCAGGAGAAAATAGAAGATGGTGTGCTGGAGTTGAACCAAAAGTATGAGAAGGTGGTTGCATTTATGGCTCAAATCTTTGCTGATTTGAAAACTATTCAGAAGAACAAGGGAATAGTGGTATCTATAGTTGAATTGAAACTTGGAAGTGTGACTTCTATAACAGGAGCCAGTAGTAATGAGACTAGTGTTATCACCAGAGGTGAATTGAAGGGGAACACTGGCTACCTAAGATCGATTTCCCTCATTTTAGGGGGAAAGGTCCTAGGTAATGGTTGAGAAAGGCCAGGAAACATTTTCAACTACATCAAGTACCAGATGAACTCATAGTAGGGGTGGCAGAAATGAACTTAAAAGGGAAAGTCGACATCTGGTTTGATGGATTCATAGCCAGTCACCCGGGAGCTAGTTGGAATCTATTTTCAAAGGAACTTTGTAGGAGACTTGCAGAAACAACTGGAGAAGAAGTAGCAGAAAGCTTCACTAAGATCAAGCAACTTGGAACTATAGAGGAATACCAGAAGTTCGAGGAATTGAAATCACTAGTGATGCTCGCATTACCTCGTGTCCCTTAATCCTACTATATTTCTGTGTTCATGATTAGATCAATGGTTAAAATGATGAAATCCAATACACTGGCTAAGGCATTTGAGATAGCTAGCCTACAGGAATCCACTATTCAAGCCATCCACAAATTCCAGAAACCAAAGGGATTCACTCCAAACAAGAGGAGTCCTTACCCCCTAAAACCATATGAAGAAACCAGAGCCAAAGACCCCTTAACAACAACTAGTAAACCTCCAAACAACTACAAAACCATTAACCCCGCTGATTTTCAAATCAAGAGGAATTTGGGGCTTTGTTACAAGTGTGATGAGAAATACACTATAGACCATGTATGCAAGAATAGGGCCCTAAATTTTATTCTGGTGGATGAGGCTGAGGAAGATGACACTAAAGAGGGCGAGGAATCAGAATAAGAAGGAGAAGAAGTTATGGAAATTTCTGTTAATGCATTGGCAGGTAGTTCCAAGAGTAGAACTATAAGGGTGCCAGGGGTAATCAAAGGAAGGGAAATATATATCCTGATAGGTAGTGGTAGCACACATAGCTTTGTAGATGAAGAACTGGCTAGCGAGATGAACTTGGTCATTGATGGAACTAAAACATTGATAGTCAGGGTGGCAAATGGTGAGAAATTAAAAGGTAACACCCTTTACTCACTCCAGACTTGGAAGGTGCAAAACTGGGAGTTCCAATATCATCTAAGAACAATGAAACTGTGTGGCGGTGACATTGTGCTGGGAGTAAATTGGCTGAGTCAATTTCGCCCAATCATGTTCGATTTTGCTCAAGGGTGTATCAAGTTCAAACATGAAGATGCAGAAGTAACCTTGAGGAGTAACAGCACTCTGCCAGACGTGAGGAAGATTAGAGTAGAGGAAATGGAAAGTCTATTTAGAAGGAGCAGTTGTGATATTGCTGGGCAATTATAAACCATCACAAGGGGGAGAAGAAGGAGATTCCCAAACAGATCACAGAAATTATCAACCAATTCCCAGGTGTATTGAAAGAGGTTAAAGGATTGCCTCCCCCTAGGTCCCATGACCACCAGATTCCACTAAAAGAGGGATCCCAACCTTTTAAAATCAGGCCATACAAATGTCCCTTCATTCAGAAAACCGAGATTGAGAAACTAGTTAAAGAGATGCTGGATAGTGGGATAATTCAACCTAGCAATATCCCATTTGCATCTCATGTTCTATTAGCCAAAAAGAAGGATAGGTCCTAACATTTTCGTGTGAATTATAGACAGTTGAACAGCTTAATTATCAAGGACAAGTTCCCTATGCCACCGACTGATGAACTTAATGGGTCTAAGTATTATTCTAAAATCGATCTCAGGGCTGGCTATCACCAAATTAGAGTTACTCAATCAGACATTCACAAGACAGCTTTCAAAACACACCAAGGCCTTTACGAGTTCAAAGTGACGCCGTTTGGGCTCACTAATGCCTCTGCTACATTCCAAAGCCTCATGAATGAGGTATTTAAAGAGCAACTGAGAGATTTTGTCTTAGTCTTCTTTGATGATATATTGGTTTACAGCCATGACTTGACTACCCACTGTCATCACCTAAAAACTTTCCTGGAGACTTTGCAAAAACACCAGCTATATGCTAAGTGGTCCAAATGTAGTTTTGGGCAGAAGCAAATGGAATACTTAGGTCATATAATCAATCAAAGGGATGTCTAAGCTGATCCCAACAAAATCGAAGCAATGCAGCAATGGCCTACGCCAAACAGTTGAGGGGTTTCTTAGGCCTCACAGGGTACTACAGAAAATTCGTAAAGAATTATGGGATAATAGCTAAACCTTTAACTGACCTCCTTAAGAAGGACAACTTCATTTGGTCAGAGGCAGCAGATTAAGCATTTATGTTATTGAAAGAGGCTATGAGTTCCACCCAGTCCTAGCACTCCCTGATTTCAGCAAGCAATTCACCACTGAAACAGATACATGCCAAAGGGGCATAGGTGCAGTACTTATGCAGGACAGGAGACCTCTGGCTTACTTAAGCAAAGCTATGGGGGTCAGAAATATGGGGTTATCCATATAAGAGGAGTTGTTGACATTGGTAACAACAGTAAGCAAATGGAGGCAACATTTGGAGGGCCACCACTTCATTGTAAAGACTGACCATCAGTCTCTTAAGTACCTACTTGAGCAAAGAATAACTACCCACCCCCACCCCCCCTTCCAGCAAAAGTGGCTCACCAAATTGCTAGGCCTCAGTTATGAAATAGTGTATAAGAAAGGAGCAGATAACCTGGTAGCAGATGCACTATCCAGGAGTCATGAAGAGAGTTTGGAATGTTCTGGAATGGCAATTATAATCCCTACCTGGATCCAAGAGGTTATCAATAGCCATGAGGGAGATAAAGAGGCTGAAGAGAGGATTCAATCCCTGATACTACAGCCGGATAATGACCCTAACTGCTCCTATTTCAATGGTCTACTGAAGCACAATGGTAAGATTTACCTTGGGACAGGTGGTGATATTAGAAAAAAACTGATTCAGAGTTTCCATAATTCACAAGAAAGAGGTCATTCAGGAGTGTATAACAGCCAGTGTTTTAAAACTTGGAAGAATAAAAGTGTTAAAGGTTTAAAAGATCGAACCGATTAGTTACATAAAGATAAATAAATATATTTTCAAATAAAAATCAATATTAGATAATAGTATAATATTATTAATTGGGATATTTAGAGAGTTTTTTATTTTTTATCAATTAAACGAAGTTAGAAAAATAATTTATTTATTTAATATAGTAAATAAAAAAAATCAAAGGATGAGGGAATTTTGATTTGATTAAGCCAAAGGAGTCCTTTTTAGTTTTATTTTGTCCCACGTCGGATTCTTACTACAAAAACATGGGAATTGTAGTCTATAAATAAGTGGGCCATTAGCAGTTGGGTGGTTCAAGCTTTTGGGCCTTTAAATTAATTAGAAATTCAAGAGGCCTTAAAAGAGTTTATTAGTTTTTAATATTAATATTTTAAAACTCGGAAAAACTGTAAAACCTGGTTCCGGATCATCAGGTTTTTGGATAAACAGGTCAATTGACCGGTTTTTTACCGGTTTTTGATTAAGTGGGTTTTTAGTATTAACCGATCCGGATTTTGGATCGGTTCCCGGTTGAACCAGCCAATCCAATTCGATTTTTACAACATTGATAATGGTATCTATAGAGCAAAACAACATTTTTACAGGGCTGGAATGACCAGGATGTCAAGAGGGAGGTATTACAATGCGAAGTTTGTCAGAGGTGAAAAGGGGAACATACACCCTATCCTGGACTACTGTAGCCCTTACCTGAGCCTTTGCGCTCGTGGAGTCATATTAGGATGGATTTCATCAAGGGTCTTCCCACATCAGGGGGTAAAAATGCCATTTTTGTGGTGGTGGACAGGTTCACAAAATATGGGCATTTCATGGCTCTATCACATCCCTTCACTGCCCTATCAGTGGCAAAGTTGTTTATGGATAATTTGTACAAGTTACATGGAATGCCTCAAAGCATCGCCTCTAATAAAGATAAGGTCTTTACTAGTCGGTTCTGGCAAGAATTATTCACTATGTTAGGCACCAAACTTCAGCTTAACTCTGCATACCATCCTCAAAGGGATGGGCAAGCAGAAAGGGTCAACCAATGTTTGAAGATATATTTGAGGTGTCTAACTTATCAGCAGCCTAAGTTAGAGGGTAAGTGGCTAACTCTGGCTGAATGGTGGTATAACACCACCTACCACTTTGCAATTAGAATCCCCTTTGAGACTCTATATGGGATTAAACCCCCAGTTAGCTCTGGGACCTTACCAACAATCTAATGTAGCAGCAGTTGATGAATTTCTGCAAGAGAGGTACAGACTTAATCATGAGAATCTGTCACAAGCCAGAGCTCAAATGAAACTTTATGCTGACAGAAATAAAACTGAGAGTCTTTTTTTAATAGGTAATCTGGTAATTTTATTAATCAAAATAGAATACACGGGAAGTATATTATCAATTTAAATAAGACAGAAACAACATGAAATTAGGCAGCCCCTCTAAACTGAAAGAGTCTTTGAAGAAGGTGACTAGGTTTTCTTAAGTTATATCCATATACTCAACATTCAGTGGAGCATAGAAACACTCATAAACTAAGCACCTGATACTTTGGCCCTCATCAAATTATCAAGAAAATTGGATTTATAGCACATCAGTTGGCACTACCTCAAGGTTCAAAAATTCATCCAATTTTCCATCTGTCATTGTTGAAGAATAAAATTGGACATAGTGCTATGCCAGTACTTCAACTGCCAGAGGGAAAACATCTTTCACAACCAGATCGTTACACCCTCTCCATTTTGGAATCTCGTTGGGTGAAATGCAGGAATCATTTGGCTGAACAATGTTCATTCATTGGTCTGATAAACTTCCAGAGGACGCAACTTGGGAATTTGCTGATTGGGTCAAATACCATTTCTCGGTCTATAGATCTTGGGGACAAGATAAAGGTGAGAGGGAGGGTTGTCGCGTTGAGAAGCAATTGGGAAAAAAGGGGGAGACGAACCAGCCATGGAAGGAAAGGCAGGAAATCAGAAGTGGAGGAAGAAGACGGAATTGACAGCAGTAACTGAAATTCAAATTTAGAACGACAACGTTTGGTTTAAGAGAAAATGGCACCATTTTGCTTTAGTTTAATTAAATAAATTGTAATAAGAATTGAAGAAATGTTTTATGTTTTTTTGGCTTCAAAAATACGACTTTACTTGTACTGAACAGATATAGATACAGCCATGTGCGTGGTGGAAATCAGTTGTCATTTTCTGAATTTTCAGTTGCTAATTGAAGAGATTCAATTCAGTTCACCTCCCATTCTTCTTATTTTCATCGTTTTCACCCTCCCCAATTCTGTTTTACTTTTAATTTTGGTTACAAGTTAAGTTGATTCAGCTGGGTAGAGTTCCATAGTTGAGCTGTGAAGCTGGAGGTTGCGGATTGAGGTTCAATTCGTGACACTCCCCACCGCTGGAGAAGACCACATCTTCTAACGGTGGTTTGTCCAAGTGTGCAAGAGCTAGGCCACGTGGACGTGAGTGAAGCCGGATCAGATGGCTACATCACCGTGCAATACCGAGGTCAACAAATTCCAAGTTAACGCACAATTTCACCAATATTGAACCAAAAAATTCAAAAAGATAGATCCCTTGAAATATTTTACAAATGCATAAAGTTAATTAAATTCAGAAATCAACTCAAAATACCAATCTTTATAAAAATTTAAGAGCTTGTTCTCTTTACCATTTTCAAATTGTTCTCTATTCTTTATTTTTCAAACAGTAAAAATGCTTTCTCTTTCCCATTTTCAAAATCGCATTTTTTAAAACAAATTAAAAATTTACAAAGAAAACTAAATAAGCGTTTTGGGTGTTTTAAATTATAATCAACTCAAAATTTTCAAAATGCATTTCGGGTTTTTCAAAACAATTTTTCAAAATGTCAAAAGAACACATTTTCAATAATCTGATGGACACTCAAAATACAAAACCCAAAACCCAAAATGAATTCAAAACTCAGCACAACTGAAACACAAACGGAACAGACATTGTAAATAGTCGAAATTCTAATCAAAACCTTTAATTTCTGAAAAAAGAGCCAAGGATAACCCAGAAATCAGATCCACAATTATATAAATATGTTTTATAATCATTGCACAGCAAAAGAGAGGTCATACAGCTTCAATTCTGGAATCATCAGGATCGGTGAGGTTAGTGTTGACTCTCTTGGACTCGTCGATGGCAAGTGAATCCCACTGAAGGTCGGATTTTTCATCCGAGGTCTCGGCTTCCTCTTGCTCCAGATCGGGCTCATCAGCTACGTCGGCCCAACTTTTTGATTGGAAAGGCTTCGGTTCCGTCGTGGCGGCGGCGGCAGGGGGATTGTTGTCTTCCATTAGAAGAGACTCCTTGTCGAACGGCGAGTAAATATTGGAGAGAACTCGAGTGTCTGAGCGTTTATATGAATGTATTACCGACTGTATTCAGTGGCGTTCGAAATGCGCAGCCGCGCAGTGCTTTTACTGTCGTACGATTATCTGGCGCGCTAGAAACTGGTCTGGAATTATTAACCCTCCATTTTCATTAGATTTTGGAAAAAAAAATTGTATATTGGAATAATAATTTTTTTTTTGAGATGTTTAGCTAAAAGAGAAGTAAATATTGAATTTACGTGTAATATTATTTTATTAAAAAATGTATGGTTGATAAGAAAATAACGAAAAAAATTTTAAAACCCAAACAAGAACCAAAATCATAATAATTATCATAATTAATTATCATAGAATTGATTTTAAAAAAGAGTCCAAGAGAATTTGTATAAAAGCAATAAAGATTAATCCATGTTTCACAAACTTAAAAATGATGATTTATAAGCAAAAATAATTGCGAGTCTCACTAAATATATAGATAATAATGAATATGTTGTAAAATTATAAAATAAATATTGATAATTACACAGTCTTATTGCCATGCATATATGAATATTATCTAATTTAGAAAGTTTGTTTTATTTCAATTGTGACTCTCGTTTTGAACTCTATAAATACGGATAGTGATGGCAACAGGGCGGGGCACCCCATCCCTCCTCATACCGCCACCCGTCCCGCCCCACCCTGCCGGCCTGCCCCGTTTCCCGCCCCATTTTTTTTTTATTTAGTTAATTAATTATTATTTTTATAGTTAATTAATTATTATTATTTTTTAACGGGACGGGTTCGGGGCAGGGCACCCTCGCTCCGCCTCTCCAACTCGTTCGGGGCGGGGCGGGGCGGGGTGGGGGAAAATTGCCAACTCTAATACTATTACTTGTTAAACACCCTTCAATTAATTTAATTAAAAACAAAGTACTTCCCATTTTTGTTTAAGAAACGCTATTACACATTATGCCAATAGCATAGTTCTTGATGTTATGATTGGCTTATGATCAAAACCTATTTTTTCATCTAATTATTTTAAAAGTGTAATACATATAAAATTAATCCACCATAATATATTGAGAGAGAGAGTAAAAAATGTCGATACCAAATGAGTAGTTTGAACCTTATACAATATTTCAAATCCTAACTGGTAATATTTTATAAAGCGATTTGCTAATTGTCAATTCGGTCGGATAATCCTCTCAACATTAGAGGGAAGAATTAAGAAATTGGAAATAATGTACAAATTCATCATTCTCTAAATTATCGCAAAAGATAATTCGAACCAGAAGTTCGAATGATAATTTTCATTTAGGTGCATTTACTGACCAAAGAGATTAACAAACTAATACACCAATTTTAAATGTTCCAACTCAATTTGATTTCTAAAATGACAATTTGTTAATATTATATTTGATAAATTTATGCCACGCATGAATCGTGATAATATTCGATTACAATATAAAAATCTCCCAACCAAAGGTAATTATCAAAGATGGTCATAATAAGTAAACATATACAGTTGATGAGTATTTAAACATAACGTATTATAAAACCTTAGAAGAAATAGAATCGAAAAATAAAAAGTTGTCGATAGTATTTTTATACAAAATGTACCACTTCATATTATAATTGGTGAGGATATTGAAATAAATCTATTGAAGTATATCGATCGAAAAAATATTGGCCAAATAAATGGACGTAATTCAAACAAATGGAGTCCACCAAAGAAATCTGAAATTTCTGGATCTATCTGAACACCTAAAGGTGTATATTTATGCAAAATAAGTATAGAAAAAGCAAAGTCGTTATATGAAATGTACGACTCTTTATATAATGAATTTTGCGAAAACTTGTGTAAATAGATAGATTATTACGTGGTAGATATAATCAAAAGCCTCTATTTTATTAGTCGACAATGGACGGAATTTGATATACATTTAATAAATTTGACTATAGCCAATTCATATGGCATGGCTATTAATATTACGTTGAAAGATTTAATATACCCGAAACATATAATTCAAGCAATATTATCATGAGAGGGAGAATACGCATTATACTCTTTTTTCCTTAACCAAGGTTGTCTCATTGGATTTTCCTGTCAAGGTTTTTTATGAAATAACTTTTATAACGCATTTAAAAGAATAATGTACTCTTTCTCCTTTATTATAATTTTTCTCAATAATGTTTTAACGAGGCATCTTTTTTGCGTGATGAATGTCTATAACATACATAATATTTACGCTCAAAATAATACTCATGTGTGAGATTTCCAAATAGATCAACAAGAATTATTTTTCGAATCATCATAGTTATCAAAGATTCGTATGAATACGGTATTATTTGAAGAATATACAATACAATATGAGACATACTTTACTAGAAATTGAAATATTCGACACATTCATATACAAGACATGGATTGTTTGATACATGAATTTTTACTTATTGAAATTGGGTGGAGTAGTTGTACCCTTTTTTATTCAATCAAATTTTGTTCCACTGAATTTTCTTGATATGATTTTAATGAGACAATATTTTATTACTCCAAATTATTTGTACACTTTTTGTTTATTGACATTTTTTTCCTATCGAATTTTGTCAAACAATGTTTCAATTAGATAGTTATTGTGCAAATCATTATCAAATGAGAGTGTTGTAACACTATAAGATAAATATTGATGATTATTTAATCTTATCATATATAGATAAGTTTTATCTAGTTTAGAGAGTTTATTTCATTTCAATTGTAACTCTCATTTTGAATCATAAAAATACGGGTCTTGATTTTCAATAAAATACATAAGACTATTGACTTCTCTCTATTCTCTTTTCTTTTCCCCGTAGCATATAACAAAATAGTAATTATGTATGTATTATCCAAATTAATGATCAGATTTAATTGAATTTATAAATTACTTATAAATTTGCATTCAAGCGAAGACTACATGTACATTATTATAACAATAAAACTTTTTAATGGGAATTACAATTCTAATAAAATTATAGACTTTTAAAGTATATGATATATTCTAGATAAAGTTAAATTATCATTCATTATTATCTTCTAGTATTAAAAACATTAATCAATTTTTTTAAGTTCAATAAAGCAGAAAAAATTCGAAAGTACATGTGAATTTTCATAATTCATAGATATAATTAATCAATAATTAAGACCATATATGTGTATTTTGAATCAACATATTTATCGTGGTCCGATTCAAAGATTTTAACAGTGAACATATTTTTGTAGGATGTTAATTTCACCTATTGACATTAAAGTTTGTGTGAAATTTCAAATTGGTTTCCAAAGTATTTTTACCTACCCCATTAGTAACTAAAATTGTTAACAATTTCACAAATAGTCAGAGGAGTAACCCTCGCTATTCCATAAGATAACATCTATTACTCCAATTACAATTGGCCTTTGCTCTGTACATTACAATTGGCCTTTGCTCTGTACAATGTACAGAGTAGGGGTTCACAGAATCCGTATAGAGTACACACAATAGGGGTCGGTGGGGGGAATTTTTGGGTGTTTTTTATTGAGGTGGGTCCCGCATGGGACCACATATTGTGTGTACACTGTAGGGCTCTGTATACTAAACAAAACCCATTACAACTTTAACAGCTACATATCATATTATACTTAATTTTTTTCAGAATAATGCTACTTATATATAATAAAATTAATAGTGTGTTTGATATATATTATTGAGAAAAATGTATTTTAAATAGTGATATGATGAAAAATATATGGTTAAAAAGTGTTGATGCATAAAACTGGGGCCCAATTAAATGGTCCAAAAACGGGAACCCAAGTAGGAAGTTTGAAGGATAGGCCCCAAAGAAACCATGAAGAGCCCTAAAACAGTAGCCGAAAAC